>JARHVA010010555.1:0-147500 GCA_037957365.1 Torreya grandis | reverse complement strand
ATATGGAATGAATACACTTTTTCATATACATAAACCATTGTGTTTCCTGGTGCAAAGCTTGTGACTAGAGAGGGTATGATCCTTGTATATTTTATTTGATTAAAAAACTTAAGACTAGACTATGCATGCCCCACTCCTCATTTGTAGGAGAATGATCTTAATAACTCAATATTTTTTTCATTCCATCATTGCATAACTTGAGGTGATGTAGTGGATTAGAACTTGTATGAATCTTAAAAGATCATTTTGGTGTAAAAAAATGGTGCAAAACTTGTGTAAAAAGGTGAATCAACTATTGCAGATAGAATAGGATTCTTTTTTAGCATAAAACTAGAGGGAAATATCATGGTTTGAGTCTAGTGTATACAACATATATAATGGCATGGATTGACATTATTAATATGAAAATTATTATAATAGTATGTAAGAAAGTGATCATGTGTCATGTGCATTCTCCTAATATGATATAAAAGCATATTGATTTTGGTAACTAAGTAGAATCAACTAAGTATATGAGTATAAATATATGTAAAAACTTATAAAACATGTTGTTTATGATGCCCCAATCTAAGAAAAAAATATATAATCTATGCATAAATATAAAAAAGTTATTTTTGAGCAATACTAAAACTAGTCAGTGAACTGTGTAATTATAAGAAAAATGGAAAATGTTGTTTTTTATCCCTATAATGAAAGTGCATTATTTTCAATAGATTCAGCATGCACTAATGTCCAAACGGATCATTGTTCTTTAATCATGGCATCATAAACTGATCAAACAATAGAAAAAAATAATCATGGCCATGATACATACATAAATATCATGTGAAAAAAAACATAAATCATGCAAAAAGGTCAAGGGCCACATACAAGGGACATGTTCAAATTTTACTCACACACATAGAATACATGCAATGAGGATCAAAGCCACAAACAAGGACATGTTTAAATGTATGTAATATAGAGAAAATAGTACACATAAATTATGAGCCAAAGAAGCAAAAATTGATAAATGTGCATGAATGGGTGATATTGATCTACATAAACATTTGGTAACATAAATATATCTAGAAACTCAGGTATTTAGTAAGATAACAATATGAGATTAAGTGAACAAGTATGGAATATTTTGTGTAATGTATTATATTTATCATGTGAATAAAATGGATAGTAATAGAGTGATAAAACCTAAGTAAAATATACCCCAGTGAAATTTTTATGATACACACAAGTTTTAGAAGTCATGTGACTAGTTAGGACATGAGTACATAGAGCCTATGTTCATTGGGACAAGTCTACTATAATCAAACAAGATTTCAATGCATTACCATTTGAGTAACGTAATTTTGTATTTGTATATTTTTTGGGTCTAAGGTAGTATCACCACCTACAACTACATCTAGGAATGACAACTTGTATGTTCTAAAAATCACTCAAGTACACTTGTGAATCATATTTGATAAAACTATGTAAAGATGATGCAAGAGCATCTACAATAGCTTCATGGAGGACTAGTTGAGGTCATCAATCATGAAAATTCAAATGATGTTCTATCATGACGTTGAATTCAACTTCATATTCTTTTTTTCCCTCCACAATGTGTTTAAATTTCAAACTTTTACCTTGAAAATAAATGTAATTGTCAAAAGTGAAAAGTGAAAAGGTAAAATTAGGTAGGAGAGAATCCCCATGTTAGAAGCCAATATTGGCTTAAAGAGAAAATAAGGGGAGTGGTTGAAATATTTCAACCATAAGATATTAGTTGAGATAAATCTTCTCCAAATTGGTATATTGTTACAAATTAAAAACTGTGTTTTGTCTTGAGCCCAAGATTGGGCATAGAAGTTAGAGAGGGGACTCTTAAAAACAAAATATAGAAAAAAGAAAATTCATTCAAGAGGATGAGAGGGACATAGAGGAGAGGAAGGATAGAGAAGAAAGGACCTCTCATTCAAGGGAAGAGATGTAAGAAGAGAAGAGGATCTCAAAGGATGCAAAATGAAGGAGAAAAAAAAAGTTGCAAGTGGAGTCCAAGAATTGGTATGGATGTGTCTATGAAGGTTTCATAATACTTTGATCAATGAAAATTATTTGTAAGTAATTCTATTTGAAGAGGAAAGAACAGAGTTTTGATTTCCATGATAGTGTTATGGTTTCCTTTATAGAATTCTGGTTTCAATAGTGATAGGCCTGTGTATGTGTATGATGGTTCTCTATAGAACATTGACAAAGACTGGTTACCTTGTATGTTGGGAACAAGTTGAAACTAATATTATGTGACCAAGAGATCTTAAATAAATTTGAATGTTATAATAATCCTAAATAGGTTCCAAATAGGGTACTCAGGCATGCATACCTACAACCCACTATCTAAGAGACCGAGACTGTGTATTAACAAAACCTGTGTTTTTCTTTGTTTGTTTTATATATTATTCTATTTGGATAAGGTAGAGCCTATGTGGAATATGGTCTCCAAATTTTGGAAGATATGGAACGTGGTCTACATGTTATTGTCTTTGAAGACACAGACCAAGTCTGTGTAACAGGGTTCTTCAATTTGGTGTGACCCGTGGCTGGGGAAGATATAGGTACAAATGATTGTATATGTGTTTACACATTCCTGAATGGAGGGAATATATGTATAGACTTATTTTGAGAGACTTTTAAGTCACAAGTGAATAGATATGTTGTCAGGTGTCTATTTTAAATGAAGTCTTTGAGTTGTGGGTGAATGTTGTTGATAAACCTGAGACGTGGATAGAACACACAATAGGCAAATGAATAGTATGACATGCTTTCTTTTAAAAGGCTTTTGAAGCCTCGTTGAAGAGTCACACTAGAGCTGGTAAGCGGGAGACCTCCTCCCATAGGTGCCAAGCAAGCTACTCTTGACTCTGTCACATAGCAAATAATACTCCAATTCGCTTACCAGGAAGTTGGTCACTTAAGGGCTATAAAGGCAACTGTATTGGGATTTCCCAGACCTCAACTGGATCTGAGCACTAGATAATTTGGCAAAGCCATCGACACTGCATTCAATACAATGTTGAATCCTCCATTCAATCCTTATGCTAATTCTATGAATTATCTTCTTGCCAGTTATTTGATTCCCTATGTGGGACTCACAGGCTATGTTGGCACCAATGCCCAACTCCAATCTAAGACCTGATTTTTTGCTGTAGTTTTTAAAACTATAGCTACTCCAATTGAACATGTTAAGCTATTGATTAAAAATTAGGATGAAATTTTGAATTATGGTCAGCTTTTTGAGCCATAGTAAGGTATTGTTGATTATTTTAGACGAACAATCAAGGAAGACGGTATGCTTGCTTTATGGAGAGGAAACACTGCTAATGTCATACATTATTTTCCCACTCAAGCACTCAACTTTGCATTCAAGGATTACTTTAAGAATCTATTCAATTTCTAAAGTGAAGGACAAGGATGGTTACTGATAATGGATTGCCTACTATTTACTTATCATATGTTGTGCAGCCTGGGGATACACTTGGTGGATTGGGGGTTAAGTATGGGACCACTGTTACAGGTTTGATGACAGCACATCATTTTTCGGTATCAGAGCTTAAAGCTCTTAGGATTTGTGGAAGAAAGGTATGAGTAACTTTGATATTTGAATTGAGTTTATTGTGTTTGAGAAGTAAATAGGTGAAGAGGAAGTCTTAAAGCCATTGAGGCTTAAGGGGAGAAGAAGCCAAGGAAAGCTTAGTGAAGAGCCAAGAGAAGCTCTAGAAGAAGAGCATAGTGGATGCTCAAGAGGAAGATCCAAAGCAAGGTAAGCTTGGATTTGTGAAATTATTGATATTTTTCATATTGCAGATCATTGACTAAGTGTGAAACTCAATAAAGCTATTAAGGAGCATCAAAAGACTAGGATGCAAAAGGCCTAGGTGAGATCAAGGAGATTGTCAAAAGACCAATCAAGGAGTAATGCTTGGGTGAGACAAGTGGACCTGAAGGGATCAAGAGACCAAGGTGGAAAAGACTTGGGTGAGGATCTCAGAAATGGAAGTATTATTGAAGGCACTACAAAGTAGCAAGGTATATGAGGGCCCCAAGAAGAAAGCAAACATCCAAAATAAAGGGATGGATAGTATTGCAATTGATAAAGAGATTGATAGTTTGAAAAGAGATTTAGCTAATTTTACAGATAGATATGAGTCTTGGATGTAGATGGATAAGTAAGCATGGGTATGGCTAATGAGGAAGAGGTTGAAGTGGCCAATTGATCTCCTAATGAAGAAGAGAAAAAGGCAAAATGAGATTGCCAAGAAGAGAGAAGCCCATAGAGGCTTGAAGAGGATGAGTAGGTTTCCAAATGAGCAACAAGAGAAAGAGGTTGAGAAGAAGGTTCCCATTTAGGAGTACAAGGGAAGATAAGAAAGAATAGATGAAGTGTCAGGAAGAACACTTGAGAAGATAAGAGTGTTGGTAAAGAGAACACTCATAGGGACCTTGTGGTCTCTTGTTTTTATATCTAATGTTGTCTTTGCATGGGTAATTGTAGGTAGGAGCAGCCTTATGAAGGTCAAAATAGGGCCTTGAAGAATAAAGAGATTGGTGCAAGAAGAGACACCAAGTACACAAGTAAATGTGTAGGAGAAAAGGAAAAGTTTGTTGTTGTTGATAAAGAAGAAGAGATGCATTGGTTAATGCATAAGGGAGGTGTTGAGGAAACCTTACAAGCAAAAGAAGATATGGAAGATGAATATAACTTCCATGATGCCATTGAATGCCAAGAAGAAGAAAGAGAATAGCCAAGCACAAAGGAAGAGAAAGATTACTCCATGGAACAAGCTATCAAAGAGGTAAATGAAGTGTTAAGACTTGATTTTGATTATTATTGTGAACATGAAGATGTTAATACACAGGTTAGAAGAGGCAAGAGGAAGATGAAGTCCTCACACAGAGTAGTCAATCATGGATACATAATGCCTAAATGGATGGTGAAGCACACAAGCAAGCAATAAGTAAGCAAGCAAGCAAGTTTACCTTATAAGATTTGATTTTCTCATATTCCTAATATGAATGTAGGTGTGCAAGAAAATAAAAGGAGAAACAAGGTTGGTTTTTTAGTATTGTCAAAGGAGCATGGTTATAGGATGTCTAAATGGCTTGTGAAGTCAATTGATAAGAGAAAGAATCAAATGTGGGTGCCTAAGAAGGCAAAGAATGAAGATGTGAGTGTTGGGGTAAAAACACCAAGAAATCAATGGAGGATTGAAGGTGATTCAAGCAACCAAGAGAATGAAGGTGAGATGGTGAGTATGGAAGAGGCATTCCATGAAGACAGGATGCTTGAGAGGTATACCAAAGAGGTAAAAGGTAAACAAATGGTCTATGGTGATGTTTTTGAATCCTTCAATGATATTTTTATGAGAAATGAAAAATGGGAAGTGCATGCGGACTAATATGCAGCAAGGAGAGAGTTCCAAATGGATGGATGATGAGGAAAGGGCAAAGTATGTAGCAAAGCAATGCCTCATTGAAAACAAAGAACAAACAAGATGGCTTCAAGCAAAGATTTAAGAGAGTAAGGAAACACAAGGTAAGGGTACTTCAATTGTATTTGATGAATATATTGAAGAAGTTGGTTTGCATGAAGACATCTCAAGAAAGGATGAGATGAAGAGTAAGGCTAGTGAAGGACAAGTAATCTTTATGAGTGATGAGCCTAAGTTTGATGAAGAGAATGGTGAGATAGATGAGATCTCACTAAAAGAAGAGTTGAAGATGTTGAAGGAGCTGTTTGGTCATTCAAGAGAAATGAATGAAGATACAAACCATGATGAGAACACCATTGGGATGAGAGAAACAAGAAAATAGCACACTAAAGAGGCAAAGACAGTTTTGATCAAGGAACAAGAGCATGAAGACAGCCAAGAGGCTTCATGGCCTAAAGATTTTGATTCTAAGGTGGCTTTGAATGTTTTGTATGTGGGTATGAAGGTTGCTAAAGTGAATGACATACATGAGTCATTAGAGAATCTCATGAAACAAGAAGATCTAGAAGACATGTATGAAGATGAAGAAGCATGGAAGCGGGAGATGGCAGCTGAGAAAGAGATGAGGAGAAGAAAATTATAGAAAAGGAAGAAAAGCAAGAAGATGAAAAACAAAGACAATCAAAGACAAATACTAGCATTATCATTCACAACAAAACCTTGGGATCTAGGCATATAATGAAGACTAATACATGGAGGAAGTAGTTCATTTGATGTAGGAGAAAATTGTTTCTCGAGGGAGAGTATGATGCAAGAGCATCTACAATAGCTTCATGGATGACTAGTTTAGGTCATCAATCATGAAAATTCAAATGATGTTCTAGCATGAAGTTGAATTCAACTTCATATTCTTGTTTTCCCTCCACAATGTGTTTAGATTTCAAACTTTTACCTTGAGAATAAATGTAATTGTCAAAAGTGAAAAGGTAAAATTAGGTAGGAGAGAATCCCCAGGTTGGAAGCCAATATTGGCTTAAAGAGAAAATAAGGGGAGTGGTTGAAATATTTCAATCATAAGATATTAGTTGAGATAAATATTCTCCAAATTGGTATATTGTTACAAATTAAAAACTGTGTTTTGTCTTGAGCCCAAGATTGGGTGTACAAGTTAGAGAGGAGGCTCTTAAAAACAAAATATAGCAAAAATAAAATTAATTCAAGAGGATGAGAGGGACACAGAGGAGAGTAAGGATAGATAAGAAAGGACCTCTCATTCAAGGGAAGAGACGTAAGAAGAGAAGAGGATCTCAAAGGATGCAAAATGAAGGAGAAAAAAAAAAGCTGCAAGTGGAGTCCAAGAATTGGTATGGATGTGTCTATGAAGGTTTCATAAGCCTTTGATCAATGAAAATTATTTTTAAGTAATTATATTTGAAGAGGAAAGAATAGAGTTTTGATTTCCATGATAGTGTTATGGTTTCCTTTATAGAATTCTAGTTTCAATAGTGACAGGCCTGTGTATGTGTATGATGGTTCTCTATAGAACATTGACAAAGACTGGTTATCTTGTATGTTGGGAACAAGTTGAAACTAATATTATGTGACCAAGAGATCTTAAAGAAATTTGAATGTTATAAGAATCCTAAATAGGGTCTAAACAGGGTACTTAGGCATGCATACCTACAACCCACTATCCAAGAGACCGAGACTGTGTATTAACAAAGCATGTGTTTTTCTTTGTTTGTTTTATATATTATTCTATTTGGATAAGTCAGAGCCTGCGTGGAATATGGTCTCCAAATTTTGGAAGATATGGAACGTGGTCTGCATGTTATTATCTTTGAAGACACAAACTGAGTCTGTGTAACAGGGTTCTTCAATTTGGTGTGACCCGTGGCCAAGGAAGATATAGGTACAAATGATTGTATATGTGTTTACATAGTCCCAAATGGAGGGAATATATGTATAGACTTGTTTTGAGAGACTTTTAAGTCATGGGAAAATATATATGTTGTTGTGTGTCTGTTGCAAATGAAGGCTTTGAGTTATGGGTGAATGTTGTTGATAAACCTGAGACGTGGATAGAACACACAACCGGAAAATGAATAGTATGACATGTTTGCTTTTAAAAGGCTTTTGAAGCCACGTTGAAGAGTCGTACCAGAGCTGGTAAGTGGGGGACCTCCTCCCATGGGTGCCAAGCAAGCTACTCTTGACTCTGTCATGCAGCAAATAATACTCCAATTTGCTTACCAAGAAGTTGGTCACTTAAGGGCTATAAAGGCAACTGTATTGGGATTTCCCAGACCTCAACTGGATCTAAGCACTAGACAATTTAGAAAAGTCATTGATGCTACATTTAATACAATTTTGAATCCTCCATTCGATCCTTATGCTAATTCTATGAATTATCTTCTTGCCAGTTATTTGATTCCCTATGTGGGACTCACAGGCTATGTTGGCACCAATGCCCAACTCCAGTCTAAGACTTGATTTTTTACTGCTATTTTTAAAACTACAGCTACTCCAATTGAACATGTTAAGCTATTGATTTAGAATCAAGATGAAATGTTGAAGTCTGGTCAGCTTTTTGAGCCATAGTAAGGTATTGTTGATTTTTTTGGATGAACAATCAAGGAAGAAGGTATGCTTGCTTTATGGAGAGGAAACACTGCTAATGTCATACGTTATTTTCCCACTCAGGCACTCAACTTTGCATTCAAGGATTACTTTAAGAATCTGTTCAATTTCTAAAGTGAAGGACAAGGATGGTTACTGATAATGGATTTCCTGCTATTTACTTGTCATATGTTGTGCAGCCTGGGGATACACTTGGTGGATTGGGGGTTAAGTATGGGACCACTATTATAGGTTTGATGACAGTGCATCAAAAGAGAATAATTGTATATATTAACCACAAATAGAATTACATAAATAAACTACACATATCATGCATAGGACCTAATTTTTATAATTTTAAAAATATTATGATTTTTTGTATTTTTTGAATATATGAAACTAAAAAGGAACATACTAACCAATGACTTCCATGGGAGCCTCACAATCAATATGTCATGTATTTATCATAGGGAGGATAACCTCTCTGGAATGGGAAGTGTCATCCTAATGTGAAATAATTGGTATCAACTCAAAATCTGAAAGTCATTATAGATCTATAACACAAATTCCACTACCATGATGATAATATGTAGCATGATGAATACATTTTTTATGATTGTGAACTCTAGGAATCTTCAAAACCCATTTTGGAGTAGATGAACTTTATGTTGGTGCTCATTATGGATACTCTTAATTCCCTATAATATAAATCTAGGACATGGTGGAGTAGAGAGTGGCTCTCTATAATTTATTATAAAATTTTGATTAATTATATTTTCAAGGATATGTCTCAGAAATTTAGCCACTTGTTTATGAACCTTCTATGTAGGTTAAACTTTTTTACGTTTCTCAACTCAAATTTATTGTGTAGGAACAATAATCTTTGGTTTGATGGGGTATTTGTATGGAATACCATGAGTTGTGATAAATTCATTAACATAAATGTATTTTAAAAATATATATATTAAATAAGGTATTGTGTGAATATATTGAATCCAAGGGTGTCCCAATAACCTATCTATTAAATATAGTATGAGACTGACTAGGGGAGTGTGTGATGGTACTGTGATATGAAATATGGATCTACATCCACTTGGGATAAAGCCACACTATTCAAACAAATTCAAACTATGTTATTATCTATAGGGATCATGGGTGTTCAATAGGATTTTTTCCCTCTATGTAAATTATGACTGGTGACTTATCCTTGTAGTTCTTATGTGATTGTGTGAAATATTCTAATCTATTACAAAATCTGATGTGTACCTTATTATTAACATGTAACCCTAGATCAATAAATAATGAGTAATAAATAGGAAAAATGGGTTACTAGCTAGAAAATTTTGGCCTCAACACCCCTTATGTTGAGCACTACCTACATACTAATAGTCTGAAGAGGGATCAAACTCCATGTAGTTATGCCATGATACGGTTGTGTATGTGAAATACTAGTGTAATTTATATGTTGGTGTAATCCTAGTGTAATTAAGTGCTTCAATAATGTCATGTGACCTTTGAGGTATATTCACACTTATTTGAGTGATACTTAGGTTTCTTAGACTAAGAATTGGGAAGAATAGGTGCTTTTCTCTCAATGTGTCGCTAGAATAATTCTAGTGTTTGAAATATTGAATCCTTTTTCCATCTAGTGAACAAATGAATGAAAATTATACTTATATAATGGTCTTTTTATAAATTCCTCAAATTGGAATTTAAAAATGTGCAGTATAACCCATTAGGTGAATTTTAATTTCATCAATTAGTTGTTATTTGGTGGGAGGATGAAACTAATAGATTCAAACACTACTATAAATCCATAAAGTCTTGAAGGATTGGCCTTGTCTAAGAATAAGGAACATCTAGGTTATAAGTTTGAATCACTCAAGGGATGAGCTTAGGTTGTTTATAATGAATAATATATGAATATCAAGTATCATAATTGTTTAAGGGTAAGGGTCCTTCACATATAAGTAGAGTAATAGTGGTTTAGAATCGTGGAATTGGGCATGAGCTAAATGTGTATGAAGGATGGTCAAAAATACATTATTTTAGCATTAAATGTTAATTTTAGTGACTACACAATTGAAAAATTGATTTTTTTATAACTATAAAAAAAATCAACATTAGAACTAGATACACAGTCTTTCACACCTATAAATCCTAAAATAGATCCATCCATAAATGTATACAAAATTTTCCTTTAGTTTTACACAAGTTTCTACATGAATATATTTCTACTACAATTATAAATATTTTAATCCTGATTTGAACACAAATATCCATCTGATTTTTAATAATATAATAAAACCTAATCAACTATAATTTCCCCTATTAAAATATGACAATAATGATGTAGAGTATTCATAGGGTCAAATCAAAATCATACTTAAAATTTAGTAACCCAATATATTTTAATTTTAATAAATGTAATTAAACATTAAATTACAACCATCAACATGAGTTAGGGTTTTTACCCTATCAAAAATTCATCTATCAATCTTACTTAATCAACACACACGTGGAATAATATCTGACTCAAAATTCATACTAGCTCCCAAATGACCTAGAATTACACAAAGAAAATATTCAAAGATAAATTAATGAGTTCTTATACCCTTTAACAATCTTGATAAATCTCAACAAAACCTTCAAATATATATTGAGTGCACACATCCAAGACATAATTTTCTTTCAAAACATGTAAGCTACCTCAAAATAACAATTAATGTTCTAAGGAATTCATTAAGTATTTTAATCAATAGATAATGACATAATAACAATCAATTTTATCCTTTAAGGAGTCATTATAAAGAAGACAAATAATACTCTAGGAATAATCAATTTCCATGGAACAACAATTAAAATATTTGATATTGTATTTCCCCAAAAATTTTGATTACTTTCTTTTTTTTAACCTTAAATTACTTTACCAATTATGCTTCAATATACACAAACCTACAACTAAGCATGGTCCAAATCTAATAATAATACATCACACTCAAAGTGGTAACATGCTAAGCTTTCCTTATAATCAAAATTACTTTTACCACTTAACAATCAAGCATAGCCTCAATGAAACTGTCTGAATTTATCCATAACCAATATACAAGGTAAAAAATATAATTTATCAACTCCCTCAACCAATAATTAATATTCATTCATTTCAAAGCCTTACTATTGTTATAATAATGACCTAAGTCCATCTTGTGGAGTCTACTTATGTTGGTATTCATTCTACGTTATCAAGCATTCATCCAACACAAAAAAAATCTATAAAAAATTCATTGTTACAACATAAAATTGATATTTTTCCTAAAATAATATTCAAATAGTATTTACATGTTATTCAAATGAATTATTTCATATCACTATCTATAGGTAAAAAATACACTACACATAATTTTGAGTTTAATATATGGACAAAGTCATACTCATAATAGTATATACTATTCATTACTATAATTAATCATAGTTTATCAAGATTGAGTATATATATATTACTAACATAATAAATTTTATCAAAGTTATTTCTTACACTTTAATAGGTTAATACCATAGTATACAATATTATCAATTTTCTTTTCTATAGTAATCTTATAATATTGATTAATCAGACTTTTCCCATTCTGATTTAAAAACTACCCTGGGTAGCTTAAGCACCAAAGTCCTTATATTTACATCAAGATTAAATAGAGAAAAAAACAACATTAAAACTTATGTCATGTTATATTAATCCTTTAAAATAGTAGCACGTTATTTCCCCAAAAGTTCATTGGCACTTTCCTACTAAGTAATTCTTCCACTAAATCCAAGATTCATAAATTGATAAACATTCAAGCATAGTATTACAATAATATTACTCTATTGGGCAATCACCAAGGGAAAAAATTGGGTAAGATTATCCCAACCATCAGTGGCCCTTACCACCCCATCCATTAGTCATGATATTTTAAGAGTTGTTCAAACAAGAGCACAAAGACATTAAAACACAAAAGATTAACATGTAATAAGATCTTAATTCCACCATTTGATTAAGGTTCATAAAAAAACACAATCATCATAGAGGTATACACAAAACCAATAATATAATTATAAAACTAAAACAATCATGAAACCCAGTGTATTACCTTATAGATAAAATTCCAAGAAGGTCATCTAGGTCCATTTCTAATATATCATTCACATATGACTCCATCTGTGAGTGAGGTGATGTAATCCTATCCATACACTACTAAGGATTCACAAGTTAATCACACATTAACACAAATTCCAAATAACTTTATCCTTTTCATTAAGGTGTCGTTTAGTCCAATATCTCCTTCTGAGTTACACCTATTAGGTTAGATGCATTAAGCGAGTTCATGGAATAATTGGGGAACTTACATCCTCTCATTTTAGGATTTTTACTAAGGTAATCCAAGGCATAAGTTGTGGGTATGGTTCTCCATTATATAGCCTAATTGGAATATATCTCCAAGATATGTAACACTACCACCATAGGTCCAATATAGATTTTATCACTAACTTACATAGCTTATGCACTCCTAGCTAGACCAATTACAACATATTGAATTTTAGATTTCTACTTTGTTTCACTTCACCATTTATAAAATAAGGAAAATACCACTTTTTTATAAATAAACATCAAAAGATAGGGATGGTAAGGCAAAAAAAATTCTTTACAAATGTTTCTAGGACCACAATATGTTTAACTATATTTGCACCATTGTCTGCTAAGTTTCATGATGGCTCAAGATTCAGTCATATAGGTAGAGAGAGTCTAAAGATAAAAGACAAATGATTAATTATAATATTCCTTTATCTAATTAACTACACATAGGTTTGTGTTTTATTACACATAGATCCTTACAGAATAGAAATAAAGTGAAAGGAATTGAAGAACCTAACTAAAATAGTAGAATCACATCTTAGTTAATGAATAAAATTTATAAAAAAGCACAAGTTATATTCTTATATCATCAATATTGATCCATTAAGTCAAAATAAATAGGAAGACTTGCAAGTCAACTAGACGTATTTACATAGAAAATCATTTTTACATTATTTTGATAGTATTTGTTTGTAAATAGAGTTGACCCCTCTAACATACTGGGTAACAATATATATATAAGGAAGAGATGGCTCTCACCTCTAAGAATCACAAGATCCCACTCTTGGACATCATGGCCTAAAAATATATAGCAACATTATTTCATAATATTTGTTGTCTTATAACATATAAGATGAAATAGAATTTGGCAACCCACTAAGGAGCCTTAGGGAGAGGTTTGATTTAGACTGCATCTTAATGGTTCTAATAGGCTTTGTTGAGATTATAATGATTTATTGACAAGGTTAAACCCATAAAATTTGATAAATGAATCATGGAAGATTGTATTTTTCTAATTTTATATGCACATAAAGTGTGTGAATCACAAACCTCTTTTGTCTCTATTATGTTATGAAAGGCTAAGGGGTTGGCCACAAGGCACTTCATCGATATCTTTAACTATGTATTCCTTATGAAAAAAGATAATTGTCTATAAATAATTATTTTGGGTCCACCTTATTATATTTTACTTGTAAAACAAATTTAAAACAAGTGTCACAATTAAATTCATTAGGATTTTGACACTTTTCCATTTATTACTTAATTAGGCTCTATGAACCTTATCTTTACACCTTGACTTTGCCTTGTTTCATTTCTAATTTATTTAAAATTTTAGACTTTGTATATCCTCACTCTTTTAATAGGTTTTAAATAAAAACTTAGCATCATAGGCCCACCTTAAGTATCGAGTGAGAACTATGCCTACACATGGCATGGTCTTGTTGATTTTTATCTCTTAGTCACTTCATCAAGTCATATGCTTTACTGCATATCTAATTTTTTTGTACCCAGGACTTTATTTATTTTTCCTTGGTCTTCAAACCATGATTTTATGAAATACATACAAGTGGCATGATTATATTAGTCTTCTTTGTTGTTGAGCTTTGATGTATATTCCTTTGGGACTTTTGGCCACTATGCAGTGAGATGTGAACATGTGGAATAATCATGTTCATCAGGGGGATTTCAAACTCTATATAATTATTTTCTAAGTCTAGAGGCTATGTGTTAATGTTATGTTTCCACATGGATGGTCCTCACCTATCTAGGTCTTTAGGGAGCTTGGAGACATTGGCATACCTTTGTTAGCTATGGATGAACAAGATCATGCCATGTGGCATGATCTCATTTATCTAGTTGATTGTGTAATTTAGGACTTTGATCTACTTAATTATTTATTGTAAAGGAATTATATGTCAAAAATTCACTTTCTCTCATTAATCTTGGGCCTTATAGGGTTCATATTGTCTTTTTCTAAGTTTGTAAGATCTAGACAGCTAGGATGGTGCCACATAGATAGCTCTCACTTGTTTAAGGGGTATTTGATCTTTGATTATGGGATTAGCTATTGTCCTACATGACAATCCATGTGTGAATATTATCATGCCACATGGCATGATATCATTTATTTTGAGGGTCACCTACCTCAAAAATTTCATCTTTGTATGTGGGTTCTAGATGAGCAAGATGTTGTCACTTTGATTGCCCTTGCTTTTTTGGATGTTTTCCAACCTCTAGAGTATGTGCCTAATCTTATTAGTCATAGATGAATTGGATAATTTCACATGGAAAAATATCATTTATTTGGATGATCTGGGAACTTTCGATCTTGGGATTTTACTTGTATTTTTTGGATGAGTGGGATCATGCCATGTGGTATGATTTCATTTATCTAGAGGGTATTTGATCTTTAGGACCTAGGACTATACCTATTATTTTTAGATGAGTGAGATCATGCCAAGTGGCATGATTTCATTAATATAAATGTTTGAGGGTTTCCTTTTTAACCTTTTGAGTCTAAAGAAGTGATTAAATGAGATGAAGACACATATAAAAATCTTAGTTGTTCAGTTTCTCAGGGAACTTGGTCTTAGGACCTTTTTACTTCATAATATATATATATATATATATATTATTGAGATGAATACATTCATACTAATCATATAAATCTAGGGTCTCAATGAAGATAATACTTATCAATTTTCATAAATCCTTTATAAGTAAGCTAGGTATCAACATGTGGAATGATCTTGGAGATTGAGGCCTAACCTATGAAATTTGAACTCAAGGATTTAGCCATTAGAATTTCAATTCATTGTCACTCTTAAATTTTATGGTTGCTTTAAGTGCAAGAGAGACATTTGGTGATGGTATGCACAATAAAAATTTAGACAAAAAGACTAAGTATGAAAGTCCTTCATACTATAGGGGAAACTTTCTAAGATAGACCAAGTAAGTTTTGGCAAGGTGTCACTATGGGGTCAAAACACTCCTATAAAGAATAAAACAACCTTAGATAAATAATAAGTTAGTTTGATTAGTAAAAAAAAAATGATCTAAATATTATGAACTTCATAGTACTAAAATCCAATTATATATATATATATATATATATATATATATATATATGTATGTATGTATGTATGTATGTATGTATGTATATATATATGTATATATGTGTGTATATATGTATATATATATATATGTGTGTGTGTGTGTG
The DNA here is from genome assembly GCA_037957365.1 of Torreya grandis. NCBI lineage: Eukaryota > Viridiplantae > Streptophyta > Pinopsida > Cupressales > Taxaceae > Torreya > Torreya grandis. The sequence continues at coordinate 131,809 of JARHVA010010555.1, read as the reverse complement.
TGTGTGTGTGTGTGTGTGTGTGTGTATATATGTGTGTATATATATATATATATATACATATATATATATATATATATATGTATATATATATATGTATATATATATATATGTATATGTATATATATATATATATGTATATATATATATATATGTATATATATATATATGTATATATATATGTATATATATGTATATATATATATATATGTATATATATATATATATATATATATATGTATATATATATATATATATGTATATATATATATATGTATATATATGTATATATGTATATATATATATATATATATATCTATGTATATATATATATATATATATGTATGTATATATAATTGGATTTTGGTACTATGACATTCACAATATTTAAATCACAGATGTTTTTACTAATCAAACTAACTTACTATTTGTCTAAGGTTTTTTAATTCTTTATAGGAGTGTTTTGACCCCATAGTGACACCTTACCAAAACTTACTTGGTCTAGCTTAGAAAGTTTATATATATATATATATATATATATATATATATATATATATATATATATATATATATATATATATATATATATATATAATAACTTCAATAGATATGTCCATTTAGACCTTTAGACTCAGTCATCAACCAAACTACTCGAGCAACTATGGGGCATCCAGTCAACTTAGGATTAGATCAAGACTTCATTCTTAATAAGAGACTCAGATCTAAAATGATGACTTCTAGTTTATAATTAGAATGATTAATTTCAAAACAAGACTGAACATGTATTTTAAGTACAAAGAGGGCTCTCATTTGAAAACATGAAAATTGGGTATGTTGGTCACAATAAATTGTGACTACTAGGGGAAAATTATTGCCTCAACATTTAGAATATAGAATGTGGGCCTCCATTATCAAATTGTGAGATCAACAACAAAATATCCCTTTATATGAAATTAAAATAAAGAGAGTTCTCAATTATACTTCAACATATAACATAATATGCCCCGATTCCTTTAAAGGGTCATTTTGTGTAAAGAGTGATTTTTTTGAATTTTTAATCCCTTGGTAAAGCTTATATATATCTTAGGTGCTAAGAGCGCCTTGAAAATCAATTTATTTATATAATTTGTTTAAGGAGAGGAAGTCTTGGTAATTTTTCTATTGCCAACTAGGTGTTTATAGCCTCGACATGGATGCCTTTTATCCCACTCAAGGCCTTTTTCCATTTCCATCCAAGCTATAAGTCCTACGATGGAGGTTACCCAAATTACCCTTTCTTAGGAAGAAACTTGAATTTTCACGAGATTCATACTTAATTTCATTTTGATGTTTCTTTTTACTTAATTCAAGAGTGTTGGGGACTAATATAACTAAGGTGTAGGGATGGTTTAATGATCTCTTTACACCAATAAGGTCATTTGATTTCTCAGTGATTTGGTTGTGATTGATATGTTCCTTTTAGTGTTGTGATAAACTTTATCATAAATAGGGAATTTATCAATTCATTTTCTCAGTTCTAAATCAATGATCCTTAATCCTTTTAATCTCTTAAGATAAATTCCTTTTCGTATCACATTATTCAATAATGTGGTCCTAGATTCTACTTTCCAATTTTGGGTACATGTTTTCAATGTCTCATCAATTTTGAATTAATCAAACTCGAGAGGATGAGGATCAAAGTTTATAATGGACTCTATCTTATTATAACTAGCTTAGCTACTTAATTTAAATCATGGGGATAAGGTAAAAAACTTTAAGGTGTTGTTCACTCCAACTAACTCAATCAAAAAATAGCTATTGGATTAACCATTATAAGAGGATAAAGGGATGAAAAAATCATGGGATTAATGTCACCATGTTAATTTTAGGATTGATGTTGGTTCAATCTAATGACTGAGCAATTTTAATCCAAGAGAAACAAATGCTACCACTAGGGATTTGATTGATATAAGCATTTTAAGTTCATTTACTTACTAGTTACTTATCTAAATCTTGATTTCTACTTGATTCAATTGAGAAAACAATCATAATATACTTCACTAAAATTCATATCATATCCTAAACTAAGGCAAGATAATCATCAAAATAAACACAAAGAGAGAGAGAGAGAGAGAGAGAGAGAGAGAGAGAGAGAGAGAGAGAGAGAGAGAGAGAGTAGGGCCAAAAATAAGAGGTTTCCATTGATAAAGTGATCCCTTTGACACTTCAAGATGAAAACATAGCATAGACATAGCTATACCACTGTGTGCTTGGTCTATTTATTACAAAAATGTCAATCACTCAGTGTGAGAGCCTCTAAGGATACTAGGGAAATCCATTGATGTATTAGTTTCATTTTGAGGGTGGAATAGCTTGTATTTTATAGATGTTACACATATTAAATACAAAAAGCTAAAATAAACATGAATAAAATCTAATAAACTAGTTATTATAGATGCTACACATGTATAACTAAGGCCATCATTAATGACCAAATCCTCACTATCAACTCTTAGCATCTATTGACAAGCCAAATCAAATACTATGAATCATAAAGTGATTAAAATGCCATTAAATCTATATATTCAGCATTCTCAAAACATTTCATTATAATTAGTATCCACATGCAACTATCTAAGGTAATAGAGCATATAGGAAAGGTTAGTGTAATGCAGGTCAATTCTAGAAACATTTTGATACCCAAAGTTTTGACCCCTTATAATGGAAATGTAGCACTCTTAAATGGGAAATTTATGGAGCTCATAGACTTTTCTTCCATATCAACCCATTAATAGGGTGGTTAAAACCATCAATAATGATTATGAAAAATGCAATTAAGGGTCTTGATTCTCTGACATGTTTAAATGTGTACTCATACAACTAGGTTGAACTATGCCTCTTTAAAATAAATATTGTGTCTCTTATCCACTCTTTGTCTTTTACAGCCCTCTAACTATTCTTTCTTACATGTCATGCCATGATCTGATTCCACTATTTAATGACCTTGATGGCTAGATAGGATATGAAATTTAGTTATCAGGATCCATTGATGACCAGACCTACCTATTTGGCCATTGAGCTTCATTCTTGTCTATTCAGGGCTTTCATTTACCTTTTAGCTGCCCAAGATTTGATTTGGATCCTATGTCTACCTTGTTATTCTTTTAGTTTATTCATTAACTCTTATCATGGCCATGTGGATCTCTCACATTTCCCCTTTAGTCAATGCTTTCTCTTCTATATATCCATGTGGACTACTTTATTCTCATATGCTTTCACAACTATCACCACACAACATAGATATATTATTTCCTATACTTTATCCTCATCTCCATAGATCTCTTGACCCTGCCTTGATCTATTAGCCCTAATCTCCTAGGATGATTCCATGGCATCATCCTAATAGGTTAAATCTTTAGAGCTCCTTCGATTGCATAATCCTACCCCCAATGTTTTGAGTGAATAAGATAATTCCATCCAGGGCCTCAAGGCTTCCTGGTGGTTCCATGAACCCTCCTAGGCCTCTAAGTCCCTAATATGATGCCAAATGGCATCATTTTGAGGGTTTTAAAGCATGGGACCATCCCAACTATAATCTCAACTCTTGGTTCCCTAGGTCTTGGGGATGATGCCATGTAGAATCATCTTACGGGTGAATAGGTCAAGGCCATTTGGATTTATCATTGTACTCCTAGGTCCTTAGGCCATTGGAATGATGCCACATTGAGAGATAGAGGAAACTACATAAGACTTTAAAAACCTTCAAATCCAAAGAATTGACTAAAGTAAAATAAACATTGTTAAAATGTTAGAATTATTAGTCAAATAGAATTAAAATCAATTAAGTCATAAGAAAAGAAGATGAATATTTTATATAAGTCAAAACATGCAAAAATAGAGGGTGACATAGATTGTTTAATTAACTCCATGACTCCTACATTTGATAATACATAATACCGAGTATTCACATTTTAAAGACCCTACTATTATTTATATATCCATCCATATTCTATGAATTCACATCATTTTCAATGCTCAAATACTATCTAAATAGCCAAGTCTAAAATTGAATTTCAGTCAAGTTTTTATAATTTTAAGTCATGAGCTAACCAAACTGAGCTAAAGAATACTTCTTGATGTGATCGATAAGATTATTATTTATCAACTTAGCCAAACCATTCCCTTTCAAGTACTAGTTTAATGAAAACCTCAAGGTAATCACATTTTCATAATCCCATTTAATGAGCTCAGCTAACTGAAATGCAGGTGCATTGTTATATACTTGTAAAGATAGGGTACCAAATCACATCATTATGTTTCCTCAAGGAATATGATTACTTCCCTAGATATATTATTTTTGGTTACCACTACCTCTACCCACCTTATCTAATAATCAATGGTTATAAGTATGAATTTATGGCTAATTGATGAGTTTGAGTTGATTACTCTAATGAAGTATAGTCCTCATTAAGCAAAAGGATGCTAGTTTATCATAGGATATAAAGGCATTATAGCCTAAACTTCCTTCTTAACAAAGTTTTAGCATTGAGGGCATGAACACATATGGTCATGGACATATCTAAAGACTGGCCCAATATTACCCTACTTGTGGAATTTTGTGTGCATTTGTAGTCCCTGAAGGATGGGCACTACCCAATTTTTCATAGAAGTTAGTCATGGCTTCCTTACATTATTATTTAAATATACATCTAAGATAGATGCCTGATTAGGTTTTTATAAAAATTGATCCCTTATTTATTTATTGGGGTGAATTCATCCTAAGAGCTCTTTTCTATGTCTAATTGATTCATAGAGGAGGATTTTCATAAAGGAGGTAGTAGACAATTGGACCATGACACTCTTGATGAACTATTTTTGATTGGGATAATTGCACCACCATGATAATTGGGCCAATTTTAGTAATTAAATAAGGCCCTAACTTCAAACCAACTTGAAAAGTTTTATCTCAAGGTCAAACTCTTAAATCTTGGCCATCTATTGACATCTATATTCCCCTAGCTCATTATTCCTTATTATTAACTTTATAGTTTCATATAAAATGATTACATGCACCTTATTTTTGAGAATGTAATGGATAAACTTATTATAGCCTTAACCAGGGCATAGGCATGCTTGTATAAGGTGGAATACTTCATCTCTACATCCTTCAAGTTTGTGCTCATGAAATCAATTGGGTGATTATATTAATTTAGGTTTTAGGTGAGAATTTCAGCTATGGTGTGCTTTGATGTGAAATAATATAGGTATAAGTATTTTACATAGTCTATTTTGATTAATATTGAGGTCTGCATGATGGATTATTTGATTTCATGGAAGTCTTTCCTAGTTTTAGGATCCCACTCCACCTTTGCTTCTTCTTTTAACATCACATTCAAAGGTTTAACAATTTTATAAAAATCATATATGAATTTCCATACAAAGTTAATCTTACCAAATAATGACATTAATTCCCTTTTACTATTAGGCAAAGGTATATTAGAAATCACATTTTCATGCTTAAGTTTGATATAAATAACTTCATTCATGATGATGTGATTGATAATCTTACCTTTGGTAACACCAAATATGTTTTTCTTTGGGTTAAACAAGATACCATACCTTCTCTATCATTTGAAGATGGCAAATATGATCAGACTTGCATTTTGTAAAAGTGGTCAAATCATCCATGTAAATAATAATGCATTCACCTATCAGACCTTTGAAAATAATGTCCATATCTCTTTGGAAGGTATCTCCTACAGTAATACAGTCAAATGGAATTCATTTATAGGTGAAGCTACCCCATTTAGTTTTAAATGTAGTCTTGGCTCAGTCTTCTAGGTTTACCAGAACCTTATTATATCTTAAGAATCTATCCAAAAAGGATATTATTTGGGATTGACTTACCATATGTATAAAATCATATAAATAAAGCAAAAAAGACTTATCTTTTTCATAATATTAGTTAAAAATTTTGAAATGAACACACGGTTATATTCCTCCATTATTTTTACATAATAGAATAAGTTAGCTACCCAGGTAGAGTGGTGAATTGGGAAGATATCTAAACCAAGAGAAGTTTGTAGGCCTATTTATGAATAAATGGTTCTAGGATTGGGTTCATAAGTTGATTCCTCTATGTAAAGTGCTTTGGGTTCTATTTGAGCTAGATAGTTGAGTTATTATCTTCAAATCAAAGACCTTAATGTATACATAGGTCAAAGCAATAACATCTTGGTACTACAAGAATAGTTATATAAGTTGTTCATATTCAACAAGAGTGTAATTTAAACTAATATGAACATCATGGGGCTGGTTTGATGATACTAAACTAATTATTATGGGCTTTTTGTCTAAATGTATTGGCTTCTCAGGTCTTATCAAGGTTGAACACTCTTTCAAAGTAGACTATCCCTTTTAGAACTCAATTTTCTTTCAAGTTCATAATTTCATCTTAGTCACATTATTCATTTTTTGGGGTAGTACCTTTTTACCTCATCAATAAATTAGGTTTCAAATACCCTTGATTTGTTACAAAATTATAAAATGTGATAGTTGTCTTTAAATACCTAGAAGTTATTCACATTTTTTGATAATGAGGGACATGGGATCAACTCCACTAAAAAATTTTATAGCCCTGAATCATGTAAAGGTGTTAGGTTTTTGAAATAGTTTCTAATGAATTATCCACCTAAATTTTTTCTCTAGTAATGGGGAAGATATTGAAAGCATTGACATTTATATCAAATTCCATGCCCTATTTTTGTACTTCCTTAAATATGACAACTTACATTGGAACTTTCTCTTGACTTGGTTCACTACTAGTTCAAAATCCCCAATCACTCTCAATTATTTGAATCTATGTCTCAACACAAACTATAGTCATAAGATGCATGATTAATATATTACTAAGTTACTAATGTAATGGAATTGGATCTTGTAGGTAGATAGGTGTCATTTTCCTAATGGGTCAATGAGAATAATTCCTACTCTAAAACCTTGTTTAGAATGGGCTACATTAAAATAAAAGGACCATGGACCTATAAATTCAATATCTTTATTACCTTTATCTTATGTACATTTTGTATAAAAAGTATAAAAACCTACATCAAAGGATACTAAATTTACTCTTTTATTGAATATGTTGTATTCAGTGATCATGTGTTTCATTCTATGCTCTTTGTCAAAATGGATCTAATTGGCTACACCTCTCCAAGGAAACCACATATGGGAGAATTGTGTAGCCAGGTATCAATTCAAGGTTTTAGAATAGACTCTACTAAGCAACATCCCATGAGCTTCCAATATGTACCCTACTTTAATATCAATAAATTATTAGACCTTAGGCTCAGATTCCATCTGTATATGGACATTTAAGATCTTTCCCACTACCTTAACTTTAGACTTATCCAACTAGACCACTATGTTATCTGATTAATAGGTGTTATCCCTAAATTTTGATAAATTATTATAGGCATGATGTTTTTAGAGGCACCTAAGTCAAATATATAGTTATGAATATTCTTATTGAAAATCCTACTCATAAGGAGGAAAAGTGGGACCTCAACCTTATTATTGTGTATTAGGACATTAGTGTGTGCAAGCTTAGGTTTGGGTTGAATTGGTTTGTCTATGAGGTAATTTAGGAGGATATCTATTTTTTGAGTGATATAGGTAATTTTAGAATCACAATTAATAATATTGGGGTTGAATCAATGTTTTAAATCTTTATTTTAATTATAATCAATCATTCATGAACTATGAAAGCAACATAGTGATCTAGCAAAGCATTAAGAACCATTCAAAAAAGATAACACATATATGAGTGGGAAAACCTCAAGGGGAATAAATCCCAATATAATATATAAAAATGGACTATATTATTATAAAACAAAATAACAAATTCAATTGAGAACCAACTCAACTCAGATCATAAACCCCAATAAAGTTAAGTACCCACTTGACTAGGCTTTAACAAGCACATACTTGCAAGGAAGCACCAAATCCATAAATGAATCAAACACCCCATTAATTTTGATAACCATAACTATGTTATTCTATTATTTTTTCATTTAAATACCTCCTTATATTAAAATATTCATGGTTTATTCACTTAATTTATACACACACACACACACAAATAGGCCTAAACTACCTTGTATATATACTAGTCTCATGGTCACACACCACTTGCTTAGACACACACCTTAAATATATTATGTAGGACAAAAAATATGTCTTATGATATATTATTAACATGGTTAAATCATAATTTTAATCCATTTTTTATTTCATAACTCAATTAGGCCTTACTCCTCCTTTAGGTCTCATGTAGACCTAATTGCATTAGGTTTGCCCTCTTAATTCCAAAACTTGATATTATTGGGAATATATGGATATATCAAAAAATAAAAACCAATTAAAAGGATTATAAAATTAAATATTTTTACCTCCTCCATGATTTATTATACCTTCATCCTTTTTTCATACCATGAAATCTCTTTTAGGACAAATTGCCCTATTAGGCCTGTGTACCTAAAAATTCTATCTTACAATAATGAAGTTTAAACACCCTTAAACTAGTCAAATATGAAAATTTAAACATTTATAAATATTATATATGATATTAGGGTCATCAAAAAATTCTTGGAACACATTCACTTAGGAGATAAAGGCTCAAGAACATCATTACAACTTGCTTACTCAAAACTGCCAATTCACCTCAAAAACTAGTCATGGTGGATTAGACCTCCAACACCTATTTAGGCACTTGCAATGAATAATTATTCATAAAAATAGTCCTATGATATATCAAAAATATCCTTATATATAAAATTTATATGTTCTAATGGAAAATATTAGTCTTGCAGACCCATTTCTTGACCTTTTATCTCACAGTCCTATCTAAATTAGACAAGCCACTTTGTGAACAACATTTTAACCACATATATTGACATAAAAATGTTATAAAAAGAATTAAAATGACATAAAATTCATAAATAACTTATTCATTTAGTTTATTTCATCAATATATCATGCATAGACCCTCAAATCTATCTCTTTATGTCTACCTAGATTTTACACTATTCACACCATTAGGTCTATCTACTATTGGCTTACTTGGATGACCAAATTAGAAAACCTTAAGGGTATAATATATCCATAAATAATCATTTAAATTTAAAATGAGTCTCTATCTTATTCTACCATCTATTTTCTTTTTTTAACCAATACAACTTTTGAGAGCTACATCAACTTACTGATAAATAGGCCTATATCTATATATTTTCTCTCTCATCTGACTAGCCACCACAACTTGGAGGTACTTGAGAGAGTTAATTACATGATACAATAGCTTATCTAATAATTTAAATCCACCTTAAGCTATTTTTAACAAAATATTTCATGTTGGGTCCTTATCAGGGTTTGAGTGAGGTTTAACATAGGTTTTGGTGTTAACGATTATTCGTAAAGGACTACTAATGGAATCCTAAAATAATTCATAGATATGTTACATAAGACCATTATCCATATATACTTAATATATTAGACTCCCATTAATATGTTACATGTTCCAAATAATGTCTGAAAGTGATTCTTGGGTTTGAGACCTCATTCTGTGAGCTTGAGAAGGCCTAAAATAGTGATTCATTCAATTTTCATTAAAATATTGACCTTAGACTTTTTGATCATACCTAAAAAACTTATCTTACCTTTATACATGCTCAAATGTGCAAAATTTCCTTGAAATATGATCTTCATTCCTTATTAGGCTAGGTAGGGTCTAAGAGTGATCTGGGTGTAGACTTAGACTGAAGGTTATACCCCTATAGGCTCACCTTAAAACTCTCATGAATTATTATATACCTTATTCACATTATAAAACAATTACATAAAACTTTCACATGCCTATGTTTATTCATTTCACCATGCACATACCCCTTCATGTCATGACTATGCTTCCTATGTACTTGACATCAATGACATGTACCTTCTATGTAGACATAAGACATTAGTTGCTTTTAAATTATCTCTTTCTCTTTATCTCATGACAACACTCTCTCATGACAACATACTTCCATGCACCTTGTCACATCACACACTACCAACTATGTTTAATCACCTTTGACATAAACATCCACAAGATGTACCTTTAACACCAATGAAAATACTCAATAATCTCCCTCTTTGTCATTGATGGAAACCACTCTCAGAAACTTCTCTTGATAGAATATTTCTCACCCATTATGAACTTTCTCCCCATTTGACATTAATGAAAAAGAGATACCTATATTTTCTTGGATCACACCTCTTTCAACCAAAAACTCAACACATAGGATTATGAGTCAATGAAGTATCATGCAAACATGCTTCCTTATCTCCATGCATACCTTCTTGGCACTACACACCTACTCTTGGAGATAATGAATAACCTGATTAGTTCCTCCTAGTAACTTGACTTCCTTAATGACTTCTAGGGGTAGGAATTAAACCTAACTACTATTTTAGATGTTTAAATGTTGTCTTTGGAAGTAGATTGGTTAGCATATCTACAATCTGATCTTAACATTTTGTTCACTTATTATCTTAAAATAATACCTGATAGGAATTTAATTATTCCTTGAGTGTATGATACATTTCTTTGATACACTTATAACACTTGTATTACCACAAAATAGGACTAGGAATATCATACTCTAATTTATAGTCCTTTAAGATCTACATCATCCATAATACTTGAGTGTAACATGAAGCTACTAAAATGTACTCAGCCTCACAAGTATATAATTCCATTGATGGCTAATTGTTAATTATCCATGATACTAGGCACTCTCCTATGTATAAATATCCTCCACTAGTGCTCTTCATATAATCTAGACTCCCTACCCAGTCTACATCTTTATAAGATATTAAGTTGAACTCATTGATCTTTGGATATGACAACCCAAACTCCATAGGCCCCTTGAGATACCTAAGTATCCTTTTGAATACTTACAAATGATTTTCATTTGGATCTTTTTAAAATATTCCCATAAGAAATATTACTTGCATGATGTCAAGTCTAGATGTAGTAGTATATTGCAAACTTCTAATCATTGACTTATATGATGACTGATTGGCCTTCAGAGATTCCTCTTCCTTGATTAACTTACACCCTATGATCATAGGTGTGTTAAATACCTTGTAATGTTTCATCTCAAATTTATTCAACATCTCTCTTATGTACTTAGCTTGTGAAATGAATATACCTTTTTTTATTGAATGACTTATAACCCAAGGAAGAATGATAGTTATTCCAGCATAGACATCTCAAACTCCTTCTTCATCACATCTACAAAGGCCTTATTCATATTCTTACTATTTACACCAAATATGATGTCATCCACATGGATAACCACTATCAACTAATAATCATTTTTATCTTTATGTATAGATTATTGTTTGCAACTCCACTCTTGAATCCTTGGTCTAATAGGTATTTGTCCAATCTAGTGTACCAAGATCTAGGAGCTTTTTTTATTCCATAAAGAGCCTTTTTCAATGTAAATACATAGTCCTTGTTACCTGATAATGAAAAAACCTCAAGTTTCTCTATGTACACCTCTTCTTTCAATTTCCCATTCAAAAAAAATGACTTGACATCCATCTAATACACCTTGAACCCTTTGAATCCTTCATATGATATAAATAGTCTAATAGCCTCCAATATTGATACTAGATCAAATGTCTCCTCAAAGTCTAACCCTTTTACTTGTGCATACCCCGTGCATACCAATCTAGCCTTATTACTAGTGAATTATTCATATTCATTCAATTTTTTCCTAAACACCCATTTTGTGCCAATGTCATTCTTATCTTTAGGCCTAGGAACTAGTTCCCAAGTCTTATTCTTTTCTATTTGATCTAACTCATTATTAATAGAACCTATCCAAAAATTGTATTTACTTGCTTCTACAAGGTTCTTAGATTCAACCTTAGATAATAGAGAAACATTCTCTTGGTTTAGGTTACTTACCAGCCTTCTCCTTGTTTTCATACCTACATCCTTCTTGTTATTATTTGTGATTTAGGATGGTCTCTCTAAATATTTCTTGAAGGACCTTTTGAGTTTTATCCTTCCTCAAATTATTCTTCTTCCTCATTTATCTCTATTATTTATTCTTCATTCTTGAATTCCAAATTCTCTAATGCATCCTTTGACTAAAAATATTTCTTAAAACTAGTCTCATCAATCTTCACATTGGTGATTTTCATTATCTTATATAACCTAGTATTATAGTATATATAGGCTGAGCTTACTAAAGAGTAACCTAATAATATTCCTTCATTAGACCTTGAATCAAAATTACCTAAGTCTTACTCATATCTTTTAATGAATCACTTACTTCCAAACACTCTAAATTATTCCACATTAATAAGTCTGCCTTTCCACAATTCATAGGGGGTTTTATTACCATTGATCCTTATCTATCCTCTATTAAAAAAGTAGACTACAATACTCACTACCTCTCTCTAGTATCCATCAGATAACCTTGATTTATTTATCATAGTCCTTTCCATTTCTTTAATTGTTCTATTCTTTCTTTCCACAACCCCATTCTACTGAAGTATCCAAGTTGTTGAGAATTGTCTCTTTATCCCATGGATCTCATAGATGTCCTCAAATTCATTGGATCAAAACTCTCTTCATTTTTTAGATATCATACACTTGATCTTTTCATTATTTTCTTTATCAACTAGAGCTTTAAATGACTTAAACTTATCAAGAGCTTCTGACTTCTTTTAATAATGTTACCCAAGTCATTCTTGTGTATTCATCTATGAGTAACATGAAATAGCTATCTCCTTCAATGCTTTGGATTCTTGTAGGTACATAGATATTAGTGTGTATTAAATCTAAAGGTCTTGTATTATAATACTCCTTATACTTAAACCTTCTTCTAGTTTGCTTACCATATTGACATGCTTTGCAAAGTGTGTTTGTAGGTTTGGTGATTTTAGGTATATTTTTCATATACTTCTTAGAGCTTATCTTGACTAGATTATAAAATTTTAGGTGGCCTAAACTTTTTTTTCCATCAAAAAAATTCATTCATATTTCTCATAAATCATCTCTCCTTGATCACATTTATGACATATAGATTTTTCTCAGTCCTCTTAGCACTAGAAATCAACCTTGTTAATTTATCTCTTCTTATATCACAACCTTTGTCATGAAAGGTCAGTGTGTGTCCTTGGTTTCACATTTGACTTACACTAATCAAGTTATGTTTCAAGCCTTCCACATATAACACATTTCCTATCTTGGTCTTCCCATTATCCAAACTTAAGATACCCTTAGCAACAATATTGGCAGTAGTGTTATATCTAAATCTTACTATCCCTACAACATTCTTACTCAATGAATGAACTTGATTTTGTCCCCTGTTATGTGGATTTAGAAACCACTATCTATATACCATTTCATGTCTTCATCTTAGATGTGAAAGGCAGTCTAAGCTAGCATATATTCTTATCCTTTAGTCTTATGCTCCTCCTTCACCTTATCCACAAGGTCTAACTTGTTGATCCATGTCTTAGTGATATGATTATATAGCCTTTTAACTTGATTGATCTTGTTTATATGCCTTATCTTAAAATCCCTTGAAATATGTGCTCTCTAACCACAATTATAGCACATAATTATAATTTTACTATTGAAATGAAAATTCATCTTATTCTTCCATGAGGAATTGATTCTAGAATGATGTCTACAATCCATAGCTCAATATCGATATTGATTGCATGAGAAATAGTTACCATTGAAAGGATTCACATACCTTGTCTATTTGATGTTTAATGATACACCTCTACCTTTGTTGTCTCTTGAAGGATTCACATACTTCTTGACTTGTTGATGATCAATTTGAGTCTCAAATTTGAGAGTTTCTACATAGGTATTTATTTTATCAGTGCCATCACTTCTTGATAGTCCATTGTCCTTTGAGGTTAGAATCTCCTTGTTTTCATTTTGGTCTTATTTGAACCCAAAACCTATCTTGTCATGTAGAGACCTATAAATATTCAAAATATCACCACTAACTTTAGTGTTTTTTATAAAATTTTAATGTGTCTTTAATTTGATTGTTTTTTGATCTAATTCTACCTTCAAAGAATCCATTTATATTCTAAACTTGGTGCATTATTCCTCCTTAGTATTAAGACTTTTAGTGACAATCTCAATCTGATTTTCTAACTTTTTGATGATATACTCATTTTCATTGGTTTTTTTTCTTAGTCTTTCTTCAAATAGATTTATTTTTTCCTCATAAATCTTAACCAATGATCTTAGTTTATGATTATCTTTATTTGGAACTTCAACTCCTCTAGACCACTCACTAATTCTACCTCAAGATTCACTTTAACCTCTTATTCATCTAATTATTCATCTTCCATAATACTTTTCCCTTTTGAAAAACCTTAATTATCTATTTCTATGGCCATGAATAAAATTTCATTGTTATCATGATCATTACTATTATCATCACTATTAAATATAATGGTGTCACTTATATCATAAGAGCTACTATCTTCTTTGGTATATAAACTTCTCTTATTCTTGAATGACCCTTTATTTCCTTCATACTTACTAAAACTTTTTTTTCTCTCTTGTAAATCTTATAGAACTTCTTATCATCACCATGACATTCATTATGCTCTCTATCATGCTCATTTTTATACTTGTTAGGGCACTTGGATGCAAAGTGACCAATATTACCATAGTTAAAGCACTTAAATGGCAACTTACCCTTATACTTACTTGATTGTTTCCTTATTTTTCTGACAAACATGAATTTTATCTTATCATCATCAATATATATATCAAAATCATCCTTGATATTTTCACGTTATAAATTTTTATCAAATTTGAATGTATCTTCCTTATTTGAAGGTCTTCTATCACTTATTATCATTTCATAGGCATTCAAGATGACATGAAACTCATCCATATATAGTATGTTGAGATATTTGATCTCCTCCATAGCAAAGACTTTTGAATCAAACTTATATGTCATGGATCTTAATACCTTTTGTAATACTATTGATTATTATAACTTCTCTCCTATACCTCTAATGAAATTTACCACGTCATCTACTCTTAATAGATAAGATGTAATATTTTCATCCTCCTTCATTCTCAGACTTTCAAATTACCTTTAATGGGTCTACAATTTTACCAACTTGACTTTGGTACCTCCTTCATATATGGTTTTCAAATTTTCCCAAATTCCTTTGAATGTAAAAAAATGCATGACATTTAAAAAAAATTCCTTTGAAAGACCACATAGGATGGCATCCATTGCCTTATATTTGTTTTCACTTGCCTTCTTACATGTTGCATCAGTTGGTGGGGTTGGAGGTGGAATGAATCCATCAACAAAAAATTTCCATATGTCATAACCAAAGTACATTGTATAAGTATTAATTATAATTCTCTAAAATTCATAGTTAGTCCCACTAAAGAGAGGGGCCTTGTTAGTTGAGAAACCTCCTTGTATTTGATGACTAGACATGTTTGTGCTTCTAGGATCTCATTTAAGCTATTAGGCCTACTTTAAAGGAATAGGATATAATACCAATTATTTTAATAAAAATTAATAAGAGGCTAGAGGTTTAATAATTGTTTAAAAAAATTATTTCAATTATACTCAATCATTTATGAACTATGAAAGCAACATAGTGATCTAGCAAAGCATAATGAACCATTTAGACAAGATAACACATATATGATTGGGAAACCCTCAAAGGGAAGAAAAAACACCATGATATCTACAAATAAAATAAATTAATATAAAAAATACCAAATTTATTTTATTTCTAACTCAACTTAGAGCACCAACCCCAATAAAGTCAACCACCCACTTGACTAGGCTTTAATAAGTACCTACTTGCAAGGAAGCACCAACTCCCTAAGTGACTCAACACCAACTCAAAAACCTCATGAGTTTTGATAACCAAACATATTATATTATGTTATGGTCTCATTTAAATACCTTCTTGTACTAAATTATGTATGATTTATTCCCTTGATTTGCACACACACACAAATCAACCTAAATTGTGTTGTTTATATATTAGCCTCATGGTCACACACCACTTGGTCATCCACACACCTTAAAACTCTTATTTATGACAAAAAAATATGTCTTATGATATATTATAAACATGTTTAAATCATAATTTTAACCCCTTTTGGTCTGTCATAACTCAATTAGGCCTTACTCCTCCTTTAGGTCTCGTGGAGACCTAATTGCATTAGGTCTTTCCTCTTAATGCCAAAACTTGATCTTCTTGGGACTATATGGCTCTCTCTAAAAATTAAAAAACATTAAAAAACTTATCCAATTAAATCTTATGATCTCATCCATGTTTTATTAGACCTACATCCTTTGTTCATATAATAAAATCTCTTTTAGGACAAACTACCCTATTAGGCATGTGTACCTCAAACGTCCATCTTACAATAATAAAGATTAAACACCATTAACATACTCAAATATGAAAAATTAAATATTTTTAAATATTATACATTACATTATGGTCATCACCAAATTATTATAACACCTTCAATCATGGGATAAAGGCTCAAGAACATCTTTACAACTTACTTTTTTAGAATTGTCAATTCACCTCAAAAACTAGTCATGATGGATTAGACATAAAACACATGTTTAGACACATATCATGACTCATGATGAATAAAAATGTTCTTATGTTATCTCAAAAAAATCCTTATATATAAAATTCATATGGTCTAATGACAAATATTGGTCTTACAGACTAATTTCTTGACCTTATATCTCACAATCCTATCTAAACTAGATAGGCCATTTTGTGAGCAACATTTTCACCACATATACTGACCTAAAAATATTATACAAAGAATTATCATGACATAAAAGTAATAAATAAATTATTCATGCACTTTATCATATCAATCTATCATGCACAAATCCTCAAATCTATCTCTTCATCTCTACCTTTATTTTACACTATTCACACCATTACATTTATCTGCAACTGGCTCACTTGGATGACCAAATTAGAACACTTTAAGACTAGAACCTATCCATAAATAATTATAGACATGTAAAATTATTCTCTATATTCTTATACCATCCATTTTATTTTCTTTATAAATACAAATTTTGAGATTTACAACAATTTCTTGACAAATATGCCTATATCTATACATTTTATCTCTCATCTAACTAACCACCACCTCCTAGAGGTACCTAGTAGATTTGAATACATGATCTAATATATTATATAGGAATATGAATCCATCATGATCTATCTTAAACAAAATATTTCATATTGGGTCCTTATTAGGGTTTTAGGGAGGTTTAACATAGGTTTTGGTGTTAACGATTGTTCATAAAGGACTATCACTTGAATCCAAAACTAATGCCTAGAGATCTTAGCTAGGACCCTTCCCCATATCTCCTTAATAGATAATACTCCCATGTATAGGTTAAACATGCCAAAAAATGTCTAAAAAGTTTTTCTTGGGTTTTATACCTCATTTTATGAGCTTGAAAAGGCTTAAAATAGTGATTCATGCACTTTTCCTTCAAATCTTGACCTCAAACTTTGTGACCATACCTAAAAAACTTATCTTAACTCTATCCATGATCACACGTGAATAATTTTTTAGAGGTAAAAACCATTGAATGGGGGTGAATTAGTGGTGGCAAACAATCTAATTCAATTTCCAAACCCTTCAAACACTTAAGCATTCAATACAACCTTTCTTGAAGCATACAAGATGTTTATAGCAATGAATAATAAAGATAAGCAATATTGCACACACATAACACATAGATCTATGTGGGAAAATCTCATGGGGTATAAAACCCACTCTCAATCCTAAAATATCATATAATACTATCCTATAATAATTATTCAACCAAGAGAATTTAGTGAAACACTTACTTCACAAGGAGCACCTACCCGTAAGGATGGTCAAGTCCTTCTGACCTAGATGTTGAGCACCCTCCCAACACCTATGATATGAGAATACCTATGAAATATTATTGTCTTAAATTTTATAAAGAAACCCTAAAAAAATATATTCCCCTTCACTTTTTAAGACACTCACAAAGCCTCATCACCAAGCTATGCACTCAAAACATGCAAATATGACACCCTCTCCTCTTTCTCTTATCCTCAATAATAAAACATGAAAGAGAACTATTATAACATCAAAAATATGACCCATATTTCATAAACACAATCATCAACCTACTCTAATCTACAACCCATCCACTAGGCACACTCCCTTTCTTCTTTCCTTCACTCCACAACTCTCACACACACCTGGAAATCATCATCTTTGATTTCACTATTTATAGAGCCTTCATTAATATTAACTTCTTGTTCATAAATTTATAAATTCCTTAACACTTAAGTCTTATATAATATGAACACATCTCAATACCACTCTCATAGGTTGGTCATAGTATCCATGGGTCATTCTTAAGCAGCTACACCTTTCAATTAGGCCTTAGTAGCCCTTAAAGGTCTCATAGAGACCTATTCACCCCTTTATCACTTCAATAAGAAAATTATAAACACAAGACCACTTTAAAATGTAAAGGTACACTTGGCATAACCTCTTAGACATCCTGAAATGATTACATTCATCATTACACTCTTCTATAAATGCTTAATCTACTCAAACAATAATATTGTATATAAGAACATCATGAATGAACAAATAGTCAACTTATAATCATTTAGTCATACTAAATATGGATTGGTAAAACATCCAAAATCCATACTTATTATACTTATGTAGTATAAAACACTCTCCAATAAGATAAGTCACCTTGAAATATCCAAATACCATCAGAATAACTCAAATATCCTTCTCAAGTCATTTACAAAACATGGCCAAACACACAATTAACTTTGGATCTCAATATATTTTACTATACAAACATTAAAATATTATAACTAGATTATTTGGATGTGCCTTTAATTCATTTAAAACTTTGAATTTTACATCACCTTAAAATTCATCCTGGATCAAAAGATATTAGCAAAATATTGAGCATTGGTTTTCCCTCATTAATTTGAATATTCAAATTCCAATGGTCACTATGTGAATGCTAAACATTGGACACTTTGACCTCATATTATTATACCAATAAAATTTGAAAAAACACACTCTGTTAATATCAAAAGGATTATCTTGGTCATTATTTTTTAATGCTCATCGTTGACCTTAGATCTAAGCTTCTATGATCAAGATACTTGGTAGCTTTGCATGCCGTCTATGCACCCTGTACCTTTCAGCCAATGTGCTTATGCCATTTGAAATTTTTTAATGAAATATAAGTATCATTTGACTTATTAAATTAACACACATTTTTGATATCTAAATAAAAGATCATATTCTCACCATTGATCACTATCTGATAGAATACTCACATGTTGTTGATCTTCTATCAACTTAACGAGATTGAGACACATGTCACTAGCACTCGATTTCTAAGGAACCTTTGACAATTTGACTTCACACATTCCATTGATATATATATATATATATATAAAGATAACACACTCCATTGGATGATTATATAGTTATAATAAATACTTTCCATTAGGTATGCTCTGATTAAATGCTCATCATAGATCTTCAATATCATAATTTTGGCTAAGTATGAGAACTTGGTAAACTTTGACTGAGAAGCCAACTCTTCACCTTAAAAAAAATTTCTACGCTCAATTTCATGACCTAAAATTTAAAATACAAGATCAAATTTAATATTGGAAACCATATATGTATCAATCTGATCTTGAAACCTTCACACATGTGAAATATGATATCATCAAACTACTTACTCAACCTTTTCTGCCACTAGACCCAAAATGTCTAGATGAAAAATATGAAATACTAGATGAATTCCACTCATGTACACAAGAAATCAAAGCATATAAGACCTATTATTTAACCTCTTTCACATCCTCAAATCACCATACTCATCCCTAAACATGCAAAATTGAATATCATCCAATACTACTTCAAGCATACTAGAATAAACACACTACACACTTTATCATTGACACATAGAATATCAAGATACTTTGTCGACTCACCTAGACACCTCCATGACATCACTAAAAAATATCCAATAATATCCCCCTTTGTCATTGATGTCAACACCCATCATACAATTCACCTTCCTTTCCTTTCTTCAATCACTCTCATAATAGTAACCTTCTCTCCCTTTGACATAATGACAAAGTGGGAAAAAAATGATCTTGAAGACCTAAAAATACCACCAAAAATAGAGGACCACCTTATAAATATGATATAAAATCCCCCTTACCTTGAGCCTACCTCTTCTTAGGTTTATAACTTCCTCTTTTTACATACTAACACTCTCTTCAACCAATCACTACAACCAATGAAAAAAGAACAAACCAAATCATTTAAATATGATGGAACTCACCAAGAAACATCTAAGAGGGACTCCCCATAATATCTCTAAACCATTTTACCTCTTGAGCATCTTTAGATCTTAAACATCATGAAGAACCACCACACAGGCTTACTAGCCTTCTCTTTCAAGCCACCTCAAGGACCACCAAGAAAAATTCATGCCACTAAAAAAATATAAAACATGATATAAACCAACCTAATAACTCACCTTGAAATACTCATGCCTTTATATTTTGGAGAAACTAAGCAAAAACATAAAATCTTCACATTAGGCATGTCTAGACTACTTTTATTCCTACATAGAACTTTCAGAGTCCACAACTTTTAGTAGACACACCTTCAAGACATGAAACTTAATATCTAGAGAAATATAATATTCCCCCTTAACCAAACCAATTTGTATCACCTAGATCATCTTTTTCAAAATAATTCCTTCACAAACCTTCAGATTTATGTGAAGCTTGATTTGACAAACCATTTGGCCCATTCAACCTCTAAAACTTTTTAAACACCTAGAGACAACCATCAAACACTTTTAAACCAAGATTTGAGCCTTCACACCTTTTGTAACCTTTAATTCCTATACCATGGCTTTGACCTACAATAAGAAAGATAAACATGAGAGCACACAAAAACCTCCAAAAAGCACAAACAAGATCATCAAGACAAAAAACCTCTTGGAACACATCGAAAAAAAGTGCACAAACCTTTTTGAGCACCAAAATATTCTTGGCATTCCATCAATCTCATTATGTCACCTAAAAACACCCATTCTGACCCTGCAAACACTACATACATAGTAAGCACCAAGCCAAAGTGGTAAAAACACCTTATGACATCACTCTAACCTCATCAAAACACTTCTCCCATCTTGGTACACCAACACCAACTGGAAACACTCATCTCTTACCTTTTAGGACCTTAAGAATACCAAAAATGAACTTTTGAGCACACTTTAGGTAGTGAACACTACCAAAACTGGTCAAAATAGACCATTGACCATAAAATACAACATAGATCACTTCAACACTTGAAAACAACTAGGAATGACCTTCTGAATAACACCATAGAAACACTTACTTCTCCATTAAAAGGAGTCTCTCAAGAAGCATATATAGAGACCTCCTCTACACCACAATGCTCTAGAACAAAGTGAAGCCAAGAATGGCCCACATCTCCTCAATAACCACTGGAATAATTATATATCTATAAAACCTCTTGATCTTGTTCTTCTTCTTATTAGTCTAAATTTTGGCAACTTTTTATTTTTCTACATCACTCACTTTCTCTTCTATGATAGGATATACAAAATTTTGAGCAACAATGGAATCTTGACACACCTTGATCACTAAATTATCTTATTTTCATTATAAAACACCACCTTTAGACCTTAACAACATAGGATCCAAGCTTGAAACTTTCTCGCACATAGCAGGTTATTCATTAACATCCAAACACACCTCAAGACTAGTCTCAGCCAGTAACATGATCTCTTAGTTAGGCTCTTCAACAACACATTAGAAGATAAAGAATTTTTTTTAATAATTAGAGCATCCTCCACCATGGAAACAAATTATACTTTTACCTACATACTCATCATGAGTCTCATTCTTCACCTTTGGTTTACAAGAATTTGCTTACTTTCTTTCTTGATCTCTAAGAGCCTGATTAAACCTATTCTAACTTATAGGCCTTTCCTTGTAGAATCTAACAATGTGACCTCTCTATTTATAGTTTAATCACACTATACGTTTTACAAGAATATAATCCTACCTTTCCTAATTAGAACAAAAAATTTCAATATGTCCATTCTTTTTACAATTGAAATAAACTACTCTTTTTGAAGAAGACTTACCTTAGCTTACCTTATTTATACAATTCTTAGTAAAGTGTCCCTCATTAATAAAATTGAATCACTTATCTTTTTTCACACCTTTTTATTGATGACCCCCATCATAATTCCATGTAAACTTATTTCTAACAGGTCTCTTGCATTCTCTAGTTCTATGCCCAAACTAATTTTATGTAAAATAGTAACCATTAAAGTTTACATCCCTAATTAATATCACCTCATAGGTCTTCAATCTATTTACACCATCATTTATTTATTTATTGGTTACCTTCAAGGGATGATCCACCTTACTCTTATTAACATTCATGTCAACTTGAGAAGCAACTTTGGGATCTTCATTAAAACCAAATCTAGATCTATCACTAGTAGACTTTTGACTATTTATGAGATTATCCAAATCATTGGAACTTTTATCAAACTTTAAAAATTATTTAACCTTTCTTGTAGATTTATATAACTCATATTTCAAAGATATAATCTCATAAACATTCTTCTTATTTGGATTTTAAACTTGCAGACATAGATTCTAACTTAGAATTAAGAAACATGACTGCAGCTTCATGTTCTCTAGAGTATTCAACCAATCTTTCCTCAAATATAATAAATTTAAATTCATAATACTTGAGTTTAGATTATGTCTTTTAATTGACCTTCTTCTCTATCTTTATTTCTTCTTGAGCTTGACTTAATTCATTCTCATAGTCCAGTATAATCTCTTCATCATCTTCATCACTCCAATCAGTTTCTCCTTGATTTGATTATCTATCTTCTTGAGCCATGAATAGGACCTTATCATCAATAGCTTCATCATCATCATGACTAAATTCTAATTTACTATCTTCACTTTCATTTGAACTATTGTTTTCTTCTTTTGATGGAAGACTCCTCTTGTCCTTGAAATACTTCTTATTGTCATACCTTTTGAAGTTATTTTTGTTCTTATCAGACCTAAAAGACTTATTAACTTAAATTTGACCTTCCTCATGATATTAATCATAATTACTCTTATGCTTATGAGGGCATTTATTATAAAAATTACCTACTTCTCCATAATTGAAACGCTTGAAGGGAAGTTTACCTCTGTACTTACCTAATCCTATTTTCAATTTGGTTGTAAATAATGCTATTAGCTCATCATCTGATATGTCATAATATTTGGCTTACTTACCTTGAGATATCTTATCTTGGGAGTTCTTATTCTTAGGATTATTTTCTACCTTGAAGTTAGCTTCCTTCTTTGGAGCTTTGTCATCATTGACTCTCATCTCATATGCTATGATAATCCCATGCAATTCATCCAACTTCAACTAAGAAAGATTATGACTTTCTTCTACTACAAAAATTTTTAAATCAAATTTAAAGGAAAGAGACCTTAATACCTTTTAAACAATAACATCTTATTCAAGATTATCTCCAATACTTTTTATATTATTCACAATCTCATCTACCCTTTGCATGAAATATATCATTGAATCTTCCTCCTTCATCTTGAGACTCTCAAATTTCCCTCTGTGAGTCTACAACTTAGCAAGCTTGACATTTAAATCATTTTAATAGATATTTTTCAATTTATTCCATATACATTTATCACATTTTCAATAAATTACCTTGTTATATACAATTTTATAAATTCACCAAAGATGGCATTCATAGCCTTTGAATTTCTCTCAAATATCTACTTGTTTGTAGAACTAGTGGGAGGAGTAGTAGGAGAAACATAGCCATCAAAAATATATTATGATACATCAAACATTAGGTACATAATGTATTTCCTCATCTTCACACTCCAAAATACATTATTGGATCCATTGAACATAAGATCTTTCTTGGAAGAAAAACCACCTTGTACATTCTGACTAGCCATTATACCTTAAGGATCTCCTTTGAGTCATTACACATGTAAGAATTACCTACTCTAATACTAATTATTATAGGTAAAAACCACTAAGATGGGGGTGAATAAGTGGTGTAAAACAATCCAATTAAATTTCCAAACACTTAAGCATTCAATACAACCATTCATGAAGCATACAAGATGTTTATAGCAATGAACAATGAAGATAAACAAGATTACACACACATAACACATAGATATATGTGGGAAAATATCATGGGGGATAAAACCCACTCTCAATCCTAAAATATCATGGACTATATTCCTATAATAAGTATTCAACCAAGATAATTTAGTGAAACACCTACTTCACAAAGAACACCTACCCCTAAGGATGGTCAAGTCCTTATTACCTAGATGTTGAGCACCTTCAAAAAAATTATGATATGAGAATACATATAAAATATAATTATCTTAAATATGATGAATAAATCCTAAAAACATAACTCCCTTTACTTCTTTACACACTCACAAACCCTCATCACCAAGCTATGCACTCAAAACATGCAAATATGACACCCTCTGCTCTTTCACTTATCTTCAATATTAAAACCTACAAGAGAACTATTATGATATCATAAATATGACCTATATGTCATACACATGATCCTCAACCTAATATGCTCTATAACCCATCCACTAGGCATACTCCCTTTCTTCTTTCCTTCGCTCCATAACTCTCACACAAGCTTGGAAATCATCATCTTTGATTTCACTATTTATAGAGCCTTCATGAATATCAACCATTTAGTTGGACATTTAGACATGAATTAACCCTTAAGTATTATATAATATGAATAAATAGCTCAATACCACTCTCATAGGTCAACCATAGCATCCATGGGTCACCCTTAAGTATCTACACCTTTCAATTATGCCTTAGTAGCCCTTATAAGTCTTATGGAGACCTATTCACCCCTTTATCACTTCAATGAGAAAATTAGAAACATAAGACCACTTAAAAATGCATAGGTCCACTCCAAATTACCTATTAAACATCCTCAAATTATTACATTCATCATTACACTCCTTTGTAAATGCTCAATCTACTCAAACAAAAGTTGACATCATGAATGAATAAACAATCAAATTCTAAGCATGTGTTCATACTAAATATGGATTTGTCAAACCTATCAATTCCATAAAAATCATTCTTGAGGAGTATAAAACATTATCCAGTAGCTAAGTCACCTTGAAATATCCAAATGCCATAAAAAGAAATCAAATATCCTTCTTAGGTCATTTACAAAACATGGTCAAACACATAGTCAAATT
This sequence comes from Torreya grandis, assembly GCA_037957365.1. NCBI lineage: Eukaryota > Viridiplantae > Streptophyta > Pinopsida > Cupressales > Taxaceae > Torreya > Torreya grandis. The sequence goes on along the minus strand of JARHVA010010555.1, from coordinate 106,321 downwards.
TAGAGCTCAATATCTTTGAATTTATGAACATTCAAATATTATAAATAGATTATATATATTAATATTTTATTACTTTACAACTTTTTATTTTACATTACCTTCATATTTTTATTGGATCAATATATATTAGCAAAATAGTGATCACTAGTTTCCCCTCATTAATTTGAATATTTAAATTCCAATGGTCACTATGTGAATGCTAAACATCAGACACTTTGACCTCATCTCATGTTCCCTATAAACTTTGAATAAATTCACTCCATAAATATCCTCAATATTATCTTGTTCATTATCTTTAAATTCTCACCATTGATCTTAGATCCTATCTTCTGTGATCAAGACACTTGGTAACTCAGCATGCCTTCTATGCACCTTGTACCTTTCAGTCAATGTGTTTATGCCACTTGTTAGTTTTGCATTAAATATGATCATAATTTAAATTATTAAATTAATTCACACCATTTATCTATAGCTACATGATCATATTCTCATTTTTTATCTCTATCTTATAAAACACTAGTGTGTCATTGATCTTCTATCAACTTAACAAGATTGAGACACATGTCACTAGCTTATACTTTCTGAGGAACCTTTAACACTTTGAATTAACACAACCCATTGATATCTATCTAAAAATATCACATACTCTTTTTTATCCTTATCTTTTAATAATAAATATTTAGTGTTATATCTTCTCTGATTAAACACTAACCGTAGATATTTGATATCACAAATTTGGCCAAGTATGGGAACTTGGTAAACTCTGTTTGACAAGCCAACTTAATAAATTTTTATATGCTCAACCTCATGATCTAAAATTTGAAACATAGTATAATCTTTCATAGTTTAAACCATCCATGTATTAATCTACTCTTTAAACCTTCACACATGTGAAAAATGATGTCATCAAACTACTTACTCAGCGTTATCTACCACTAGACCTAAAATGTCTAAATGAAAACTATGAATTACCAGATGAATTCCACTCATGAACAGAAGCACTCAAATAATATAATACTTATTATGGTACCTATTTCACATCCTTAAATCACAATACTCATCCCTAAACATCCCTAACCATGTCAAAACTAAATATCAACCAAACCTACTTCAAGCATACTAGAACAAGCACACTGCACAATTTGTCATTGACACATAGACTATCAAGACACTTCATCCACTCACCTGTACACCTCCATTACATCACTAATAAATCCATAACATATTTTCCTTTAAAACTAATATTTATACCTCATTAGGCCAGGTGGGGTCTAAGAGTGATTTGGGTGTAGACTTAGACTGAAGGTTATACCCCTCTAGGCTCACCTTGAAACCCTCATGAATTCTTATATACCTTATTAATATGATAAAATAATTCCATAAAATGTTCACATGCCTATGTTTATTCATTTCACCATGTACATACCTCTTCATGTCATAAATAGGCTTCTTATGCATTTGACATCAATGACTTATACCTTTTATGTAGACATAAGACATTAGTTACTTTCTAATTCTCTCTTTACTTTCTCTCATGACAACATGATTCCATTCACCTTGTCACATCACACACTACCAAATATCCTTAATCACCTTTGACATCAACATCCACAAAATTCACCTTTAACATCAATGTTAATACTCAACAAGAAAGTTCATGCAAAGTGATGTTTTCCTTGATATTATTTTTATCCTCCACTATGGTATATCTAGTCTTGTTAGTGGTAGGTTAGGCACCTTCAATTGACTTAAGATTATTTGCTTTTATGGGTGGAGGGTCAATCTTTTATCTTAGATCAGGAGGAGTGGCACTATTTTTAGGAGGGGTTGCCATGGTAAGGAATTATTACTATGTTTGGTTCCTAAGAGCATAGTACTCCTTTGGAATTATTATAAATCCTTCACCTCATTGGTGTCATATTCTAGTTTATTTCCTTCATGTATAGGGAAGTATAATATCTCTAGAAACATGTCAATGCTTGGGGATATTATAGAATCAGAGGTCTCATCCTGACTAGTATCCTTGGGGTGGTTTGGGATTACCTCATACTCTTCCATATATTTTTTTTAGATGTCAAATGCACTATAGAATTTAATGCACTAAATTCTAGCCATGTTGGGTTGTTTTGTGAATACAACACTAGTTAGGCAAGGCCAACTCATATATGTTGATCTCAATAAGCTTATTAAGGGATATATTTGATTGTTAAAGTGGTTATGGGGACAATTTTACCTCTATTAAGTGATGTTCATGTTATAAATATCACCACCATTGTTCCCAACCTATCTTTGTAGGCCCAAGACTTCATTTACAAGATTTTGAATCATGCATTTTATAGCATCTAACTCATTATTGGTGGGTTCTTACGAAAAACTTTAGATGTTATTCACATTAGGGTCTAGCATTTGATTATGATATTGAGGCATTACCTCATTATTAATTGGAATAAGGAATATTATGGGTTGATTAGGAGTAATGTGTCTCAAATAAAGTTGGTTTATCACTGTCACAAGTTATGGTGTGGTTATATTATGGCTAGTGGTAAAGAGGGGTTCAAAATAGGCATACCTAGAAATATATTTGAGATGGTTGGTGCCAATGGACCTTGAATATTATTTATCTATCTCATTTGATGGACTAATCATAATTTAGAGATAATTTTACTACTAAATGATCTATTTTAAATAACATAGGAGTCCAAGGATCCAATGCACTCTTATACATTTCAAGGGCTAGTTTGGTATCTGGTTTATACAACATAATGATTAGACTATACATCTTATGAAACCTATAATTTAAATTTATTATAGGATCATTGGTATCCATTTTAATATAGGTGAATTTTTAGTATAAAAAACATGAATCATTGACTTCCAAAAATTGGGTGATGAATGTGTTACTAAATTGGTCGTATCTTATGATAAAGCCTGCAGGCAAGTTTAGGAACCAATCATACCCCATGTTCATTAGAGTGAATGAGAAGATACTATAGGAAACATCCTCATGTTTGAATTTTATAAACATGAGAGTGTTTTGTACATATTCTTTAGTATTACACCCCACACCTAGTGTGAATCTTTGGATGAACCTTTCTGGGTTCCTAAGTAAATCATAGACAACCCTATGAATGTCAATAACAAACCCAACCAACCACACCCTAGGTTCAACCACATGTGGAGGTTTGTTAGGTAAAATTTGAGAGGATGAGCTAGTAGGCATAACCATAGGTCTTGATCTCCCTCTACCAATTTTAATTATCTTATGAAATTATAATGGGGAAATAATTAGTATTATAGGACTAACTTGGGATCTAGTCATCCATATAGTAGGATATAGGTTACTTATAGGTAGGCTAGTAGCTTAAATATATTTTATACATTAAAAAGTGGTTCCCTCCTTCTAAATCTAATTTTTTTTAATCATATAACATGTTAATAAATCATAAAGGATGGTAAGAAATATTTAACTCAATGGCCCTCCTTCTTGAGCAAGGTATTGTTTAATCCAAGATCTCCTTCCTGGATGAACCTATTAGATTAAATAAACTAAGTGAGTTTAAGTAAAAATTGGGGCACTTGTATCCTCTCGTTTTAATATTGATACTAAGACAAACTAGGGAATGAACTATAAGTATGGGGCTCAATCAGATATACTTCTTGGAATAGATCTCTAAGAGATGTAACACTACCACTAGAGGTCTAATACCAATTTTATCACTAGCTAGATTAACTATAACATATTAAATTTAAGATTTCTACTTTGATTCACTACACCATTTATAAAAGAAGGTAAATATCACTTGTTCATAAATAAACATAAAAAAAGAGGGAGGGTAAGGTATAAATAATGTCTACTGATTAAAAGGGAATATAAATGCTTCTAGGACCACACGTACTTAGATATAATGTCACCATTGTATGCTAAGTTTCATGATGGTTTGATCTTTAGTCTCATGGGGAGATAGAGTTTGAGGAAAAAATTTAAATGTTTTATTCTAATATTCCTTTAATTATTGAGCTACACACATGTTTGTAGCTGATTACATAGAGATCCTTATAGAATTAAAATAAAGTGAAAGGAATCGAAGAACATAATTAAAATAGAAGAAGCACATCCTAGTTAATGCATAAAATTTATATAAAATCACAAGTTATAGTCTTATAACATTATAATTAACCCATTACATTAAAATAAAGTGAACACTTTGAAGTTAACCAAATGCATTTTTAGATAAAATCAATTTTTGCGTTATTTTGACAACATTTGTTTGTAAATAGAGTTGACCTCTTTAACATACTAGGTAGAAGTATTTATTAAAATGAAAGGTAGGTCTCATCTTCAAGAGGCATGAGATCCCACTATTGAACATCACATCCTAAAACTGTATAATAGCATTATGTTAGAATATTCTTCATCTTATAATAGATAAAATGAAATATAATGTATATCCCACTTAGGATCCTTGAGGAGAGATATGTTGTGGATTAAATCATAATAGTTATGTTAGGATTTACTAAGATACCAATGATTAATAGATGAGATTGAACCCATGAAAGTCAACAAATGTCTCATGGAGGAGTGTCTTTGCTAAATATACTATGCATAGGTAGTGTGGGGAGCACATGCCTCTTTTATCTCTATGGCAATATGAAAGGCTAAAGGGCTGACCACATAACACTTCATCAATATATTTGAATACATATTCCTTCTAAAAAAAGACAAGTATCTAGCCATAATGATTTTAGGTCCATCTTCTTATCTTTTACTTATGTACTAAGGTTGAAATAAGTATCCCAAATAAATTTCTTAGGAATTTGACACTTATCTATTTACCACTTGATCAAGACCTATGGATCCTATCTCTGAGATGCTTTAACTTTTCCTTATCTTATGCCTACTTTATTCACAACTTGACACTTGGCACATCTTCACTCTTCTACTTGGTTTTAACTCAACACTTGTCATCCTAGGCCCCCCTTTAGTATAAATTGAGTGATATGCCTACATGTGGCACGATTCTATTAATTTTAACCTCTTATTCACTTCATCGAGTCATATGATTTGCACATGTATAATTTTCATGCACCTATCCCTTGCTTTATTTTTCCATGGATTTTGACCATGATTTAATAAAATATAGACATGTGGCCTAAATTTACTAGTCTACTTGGTTTTTGAACTTCGATATATGTGCCTTTTGTAATTTTAGTCATGGTTTAGCAATATGTTGACATGTAGAATAATCCTTTACATCCAAGGGCTTATGAGATCCATATAATATTTTCCTAAGTCTACAAGTTATGAGTTAGTGGGATACTACCATGTGGATGGTCCTCATTTGTCTAGGTGCTCAAGGAACTTAGAGACTTTGGCCTACATATGTTAACCACAGATAGGTGGTATCATGCCACATGGCACAATATCATTTATCTAGGTGATTAGGTACCATGAGAGTCTGATATGATTCACTATTTTCTCCATAGGAATAATATGTTGACACATGGCTCAATCTTATTAATCGAAGGGATCAAAATCTTTGCATTAACTTTTACTAAGCCTTCAGGCTCTGAATAGTTGGGTTTTTACCACATGGATGTTTCTCACTCATTTAGGAGGGTCTTTGATATTTTAATGTGATACTAAGTATTAACATACCTAAAAACCCATAGGTGAATAATATTGTGCCATGTGATAGGATCTCATTTGTCTAGAGGGTCACCAACCTCATAATGTGCATCTCTATCTATGGGATCTAGGTGATCAAGATGCTACCATGTGGGTGACCCTCAATTATAAAAATACTCACCATCCTTTAGGTTATGTGCCTTCTCTTTTTATTCACAGATGAGTAGGATCATGCCACATGATATGATCTCATTTATATGGATAATTAGGGAAAATTTGGGCTTGGGCCTTTACTTCTAGGCTTCAGATAAGTGGGATCATGTAATGTGGCATGGTCTCATATATCCAAAGGTTGTTCAATATTCAAAACTTGGGACTACTTTTATTATTCAAAAATGATTTGGAACATACAAAGTGGCATGATCTCATTAATATGGATCTTTGTAGGCTTCCATACCTTATCCTTTTAATTCAAAATAATAAAGTAACTAGGATGAAGACACATATCATAATCCCTATTTATTAGATGCTTTGGTAACTTTTATGTAGGACCTTTTTTATTTATAAACCATGGAGTAGAAATATTAAGACATGTGTCTTAATCCTATGAATCCATTGGTTTGATGAAGTGAATGCTTAGACTTTTATAGAAATCCTTCATAGGGAAGTTGGGTATGAACAAGTGGAATGATCCTATAGATCCATCCCTAACCATTATAATTTTAAATCATTTTCACTCTAAAATTTGATGGTTTCTCTAAGTGAAAGAGAGATATTAAGTTACAGTCTATACAAGGAAACTTTGATAGAATTACCAAGTATGAAAGTCCTTCATATTGTAGGGGAAATTTATGAGTTGGACTAAGTAAATTTTTGTAAGGTGGTCCTTTGGGGTAATAACACTCTTGAAAAGAATAAAATAACCTTGGGAAAATAACAAGTTATCTCAATTAGTCTATAAAGTCATAATCTAAATATTATGAATGTCATAGTACCAAAATCCAATTACATATATAAAATAAATTCAAGAGATATTTCAATTTAAACCTTTAGAATTAGGCATGAAACAAACTACTAGAGTAACTATGGGGAAACTCAATCAACTTAAGATCATATCAAGACTTCATTCTTACTATGAGACTCAAACTTAAAATAATGACTTCTAGTTTAGACTTGGACTGGTTCTTTTCAAAACAAGACCCAAGAATGTAATTTAATTACAAATAGGTTCCTCATTTTAAAATATGAAAATGGGGCATGTTGGTCACAACATAAGTCTATTACAATAGTAATAAAAAATGAAGGTAAAATAGGGTCTTACTTAAAATACAATTAAATAAAATGAGGGTCATGTGAAACCCTAGGGTTTTATATGACACTTATTTTGAGTATGTTACAAGCATTACCCTTTCATTATCCCTTGATTGCTCTACACCATACCTTTTTAAGTCAAAAAAAGATAATGCAAGGAGTAAATGGATGGAATATTATTTTACTTTCAACAAAAGTAACTGACTAGAATACCATATTCTAATTCCTATATCCCTTTCCTCTTCTTCTCCATTGTATGTTTCCTCCTTTTATTTTTACCTCTGTCTTGTTATTTTCTTTTGAAGAAAACCCAATTATATAATATAAAAATATTCTAACCATAATGCCATAATTATGGTTGGACATCATGGATTAAGGTTTTGAATGAATTTTTGGAGTGTAGATCCGCTTTTTTCTCTCTAAAATTGAAATTATGTATCAAAAGAATTGTCCCATAATTATTAGTTGTCAAACTAGTTGTGTTGTGAGTAAAATTATTGATCATAAAGTGTACTTAATAACTTTAAACATGAAAATATATGTTTGGTCATCTTAATTATTGTATACTTAAAATAATATCAAAGATAAAAAATATAAAAATATTCTCAAATTGAATTAATGAACGACACTTCTATTGTGTGCAATTTTATTAAATAAATAAGGTTTAAAATAAGACTTTTACAAGATAAATTTCATGACAAGTTATTTCAAAAAAATCATAAAGTAAAAAATAAATAAATACCTTTAATTGAAAATAAATAATATATAATTATATTTCTAAAACTAGGCTCTAAGACAACTTAAATAAGACTAAATATAAATTCAAGAGATAATGAAGAGTACCACTAACACTAATTGGTAGATTTTTTGTCACCATGAAAGAAGCCACTATCTTTTTATTTGATCGGATAAAAGTACAGGTTTTAAAGGATCATGTAACTAGAAAAAGTTTAATAAATAAACATTACACATCGGAAGAATTCAAAATGTGAGATAACATACACCAAGGCTAAAACTAAAAATAGTGGAACTTCCTAACAAACTTCCACCACTTATCTACTAAGACAATGATAAACTTCTACCAAAAAATAAAACAAAAGAAATGAACCTGATAGGAAAGAAATAAACAAGTATTAATAAAAAAACTCCTTAGATTTAGAATACTCCAAAATTTCATCGACCTTGGTACTCTCCTTGGGCTTCTTGGTTTTTTATTGTCAAGCAACACCTAGTTCACTTGCTCATCCCTTCAATAAAAGCTTACACATCTTTATTCATGACTAGTGTGCTCTTTGTGGGAGTCTCAAATTCCTTGTCTTATACCCTTATCTTAAGTAGGTTACCTTTTTATTTCTTTTTATTCACTTTAATGATATCCTTATTTTTTAATAACCCATTAATATTGCATTTTTTATTCTTGGTTCTTTTTCTAGATTTGGATTGAAAAGGTTGATTTTGGGTTTTACCCCACCACATTTTTTATATTTCCTTCAATCTTGAAAATATTTAAATCCTTTTTAAAAACCCTAGATTCATCCTTAATTTCATTCCAAACTTCTAGCTATGTGGTAATTTTGAATTCCATATTTCCATTGTTTATTTTAGTTCAACTAATTTGGTATAATGAACCATGAGAAAATCCAAATTATCCTGATAATTATCTTCATCCTTATCGTCTTATTCCAAAATATTCTTACCTTTACCCTTCACATATTTGGGATAAGGTATTTAAGTATTCTTCTGATCTTCCTCATCAAGTTTTACTTTGTTTTCCTTGGACTACAAGTGTCTTTGGATTTGTGTTTTTCTTTCTTACCTACAAAAATCAATTGGATAGAACTATTGTTTTCATAAGATACATTATCAAGGTTCCTCTCATATATTTATTTGTCTAAGTTTTATAGGCTATCCCCACTATCCTTCTTATATTTCTTAGATTCCTCAAAATTCTTTCTGTAGACACCTAAAATTGGCCACAAATGGCTTTCAACTAGACTTTAGACTGATTCCTACCAACCATTACAAATTAAGCCTAAGAATCACTGGATGTCCCAAATTTGCTTTTGCATCATTAATCAAATCTAAAAATCACATTGAGATGTCCCTAATTACGGTATTCTATCATATGCAACAATAACCTCTCATGGATTCATCCCTAATCACCGTGTAACATCACAATAGTCAAATTTACCTATAGACCTATTAAGTGGGGCACATGAACAAATATTAGATATTGAAAGAGTTAAAAGGATAATAAAAATTAATCAATAATCTAAAGCATATTTAATGCCTAGTTGAATTATCTATTTGCAATTAATGAATATCTAAAAAAAGTAAATTCAAAATTTCAAAATATCCTAGCTTTCATCATTGCCTTTATGAGTTGTCAGCCTCTTTGGAAATATCCTAAAATATCTATTTTAAAGAGTCATGCCAAGTAATTAAAAATCATAATTAATTAAAAAATATTAACTCTATTGGGGTTATATTTGACTCACCTAAGCTAGGTTTGAACCCATCCAAGCCTTAACTCAACGCTAACTCACCTTGGGTAAGAGTTAAATCCTTAGGCTATAAATATAATGTCATGCCTCTTCATTTTTAATCTCTCATAAGCCAACGTTATAATGCAAATTTGGAGAAAGACATAAGTTATTTTATTGCAAGTAGTGTTATAATGCTAAAATATTGAGCCAAGCAAGCATAAGTCACATCAAACCCAATGGTGCCAAGGAGAGAAGTAGCCAACAATATTCATTTGATAAAGACTTCTTGATTCACAAGCCAAGAAAGCAACTCAAAAAAGCATTTAGAGCTCTCATAGAAGGTAAAGGATTTGTATCTTTTATGTTTTAGTTTTGATTTTCATTTGGTCTTTGTTACTAAGCTCTCTCTAAGTTCTAGGCTAGGAGTGTAAGTTTTTGTGTGTGTGTGTGTTTTTTTTTAGTTTTTATTACTTAAACTAACACTATACTAACCTCCCTTCTTGAATTCCTATGATTAAAAATGGAACACTTGGTGGGATGCTGAGCATCCCATGCAAGTAAGAGAATTATATTAGTTTTTCTAATGAATGCTTGACTATCTTCAAAATTCAAGTTTTACATTTGTTTTTCATGTATTTTAATTTTTATATGACATATACTTTACACAGAGACTGACATCGATCCTACCAAAACTAACATTGAACCTACTAAAAATGACATAGATCCATCTAGGACTAACATCAACTCCTATGTGTAGAATATAGCATGGTGAAAACATGTTTAAACAATTTTTTCTTGATTTTTATAGTTTTTGTTTATTTCTAAGAGCTTAAATGTTTTTATCTCACTATTTTATTATAGGATCTAGTGTTATTTATCAATTTTTAAACTCATTTACTAACAATAATTTTTGTCAAAGGTCATATTATGTTTTTATATATTTTTAAAGAAATTGACATTGATCTGTGTCGATCGATATTGATCACTTTATGATCAATTACCATTGATTTCTATAGATAGACATCAATCCCTACATGGATTGACATCAATCTCTGAGATAAAAAAAAAATAGAGAAATCTAAGAAAAAAATTTGAAGTCTTGTGTTCTCATTCACATTTGGGTTTGTAAGTTGGTAAAAACCCTCTAAAAATTATAAGCCCTAAGATGGAAAAAGGTAAAAGTTTGGAGGTGGTTAAGTATTGAACATTTTATTTGATACCTAAAAGTAACTTAGTTATTTTTATGATTACTTTTTTTTTAAAGTTTTTTTGTAAGTTTTTCAATTAATGCTAAGGGGCTAAAATTTCATAAACATCTCACTTTGATACAATAAAATAAATGCTCTCACTAGATACATACTCTTATGAATTTTTATTTTTTTAAAGTTGTTTATTTTCATAAAATGATCGATGTGTGTATGCTCTCCCCCATCCCCTTTAGGGAACTTGGGTGACCAAAAGAGCTCATTGTTTACCTCAATCACTTTAGTCTAAAAGTTTGAAAAGAACATTTTAAAGGCCCTCCCCAAATCTATATAGTTTGGGTGATCATAAAATGACCATAAATTCTTTTCACTTATCTTTTGTTTTCATGCATTTTATCTTATGAGTGGGAGTTCATCACCTCCTCACAAGTTCTCTAGGGAAGCATTGACCCAAGAATTCATCTCTTTAAATTGTTTCAACCCCACTCCATGGTGGGGTATACAAATTGAATTCAACTTATTTGGATGCTTGTTTAAATGATAAAACAATCTCTATTAGTAAGATACTACCTTGAACCATAGGGTTAACTTAAACATTGCACTATATTGATCAAGTGATGGATGTAGTGGTTGTGAAAGGATAAGACCTTTTCAAAACAAGATGATTAATGTGGATCCAATGATGTGAGCATATGTTTTTTTAGACACACTTGAGACCATATATAAATGCATGAAAAGTGATAGTTTAGAATAACCCCACTTACCACATACATATTGTTGATGCAGGGTGAGTAGCCCAAACTTCCATGTCATGGTACAAACTGTTGGGAGAAGAGGGGGCTTGAAAACCCTACTTTTTATGCACTTTTATTTTTTGGATTAACACTTAAAATCCTCCCAAGAGAGAGTATAATGATGAAATTTGATAGTATTATACAACCTTGTTAGTTTTGGGATCTAGAACATTATACTTAGGTGTTTTATGTCATTTTATCCTTTATTACATGGTTTTGAGTATAAAATATCTATTTTATTTGTTATACCATGTCAAGCCTTATCTTTTTTATATGTCACTCTTTTGTTTGATAAGGCATTATGTTGGCCATTTTGATTACATGCCTTTGCCTTAGTCTTTTGACAAATCTTTGTGTGTGTGTCACTTGATTATAAAGGGAAATATTATGCTACCCAATTAATTTCAAGTCTTATGCCTTAGATTTTTAAAATAAACCATTGATCATACCTTCATAGTGTGATAACATCATTACATTGCTTGAATCATTTCATAGACTTGTTTAACTTGTGCCAAATTTTCAATTTTGAAGCCAGTCATGTGTGCCTTTTAGATTTATGTCAGGTGTCGTTATGCCATTCAATTTTGTCTAGATTTTCATTTAAAGAAGCCTGGTTTTCATTATCATTTGTGCCTTTATTTAGGATAAATATCATATCCTCCTTATGCCTTTTAATTCATGCCTTATGCCAATTGACCAAGATCATGTTTAAATCAGAATGCCTTTATGCCAAAGTGTTTCAAATTTGTTAGATTAAATCTCTCATATCTTGTTTTTTAAGTCTATCTAAAAGACCTATTATATGCCTAATTTGATCCTAGATTTTGTGCCACATTTGGCCAAAAGACCTAATAATTTTTGTTTTTTGTATTAAATTTTTTTGAAACACTTTGAACCTAGAGTTTGGAATGCCCATTTTTATTCAATTACTTAACCATTTGTTTAATAAATTTGATGTTATACATTTGAAATTAGACTATTTTATACTAAGTTTGAGCATAAACCATTTTGGAGATACAACTCCACTCTTAGATCGACTTAGATTATGTTTGGACTATTTATCCCCTAGACCTTATTTTTTAGATCATTGACTTGGATATGTCCCAATACACTCATAGTGGGGCCATAAAAAATTTAGGTTATGATAATGTGGTTGCATATGATTAATTTATTCAAGACCCCTACTAGGATGATGTTTTTTGTGAGATGGATCCATATCTTCCTTACAATATTAAATTTGGGGAATAATACCAAGATCCTCAAGAGTATTTGGTGGTGATACCTTATTTGGGTTGGTTAATGTATGATATTTTGCCTATTATTTCTCATGTTGTCCATTTTGACACCTATACCATTAAACCTCCTTTAGATTATATGATCCACCAAACTGCACATCATCTAAGGATTACCATACTAGGACCTCAGCCTTTGGCTTGTGCAAGAAATCAAGCTTCACAATGCCCTACCATTTTTGTTTTAGGCCCTTGTCCTTTGGCTCATGACAGAAACCAATATTTTCAATGTCTTACCATTACCATTCTAGGCCATTCCATGTATAGTAACTCATTATCCTAACAAAGCTATCTAATTACAACTCAACAGGTCATAATTACCATCCTAGGCCATAAACTAGCCTTTCTTAATCCTATCATTATCAAAACTATTATCACTTAAACTTTCACCCCTTGAGGAGATGACAATTCTCTCCTCAATCAAGTGGCACAATGGAACCACCTCAGGGTTGTGGGTGACCCAACTTTGAGGTGGATCTCTAGATTTGGGGTTAGTTCCCCTTGATGTACCACTTTGATCAATCCTAATACTAACTCTTGGGGGGATGAAAAGGGATTAGAATAGTTTAAATTAAATCTAATCTATTGGAGGTGATACACCAACTAATTTTTCTACTCACACCATTTAACATGCACTTAGAACCAATAAAAATTCTACACATACACTTCATATAATGAAAATATTCTCTTTCACATCAATCTTTCAAGCATGGGGTCTTGGAGGACTCAGACAATAGGCCTTTTAGAAACACTATTTAATAGACTACTCACTATACCTACAATATATATTAGATGTTTCTTGTTGACTTGCAAAAGAGAGATTCCAAAACACATAAGGCACTAAGAAGAGTAAAATGTGAAGGTAATCCAAAATACACTTGCACAGGACTAAAAACCATTGTTGATCTAGGCAATTATTCAGGTGGCAGTTCCACCCCAATTGATGATAGAACTTTCGAGAGCCATAACTTTTGCACCATAGCTCCAATTGACTCACCGTTTAAACCATTGGAAAGCTAAGAATGAGGATAATGACATGAGATGGCATGGATCTCTTCTAAATTAAGTTTGATCCCTGAAAACCCAAATTAAGTTCCCCAAATTTCAATTCTAATAGTGCAATTTAAAAATAGTAAGTTTCTAAAAATAGCAATTCCTCAAATTTTGTATTGTTTTAAAGCATGGAATTCAAACCACTTAATCTCCCTCAATATTGGTGACCTTCCACATGATCCCCCTACTTTAAAAATTGGTATAAATTAAGATGCAACCCAAAATTTAAAATCAAACATCTCTTCCCAGAGATAAGCATATAGTTGTATTGTGATCTTGAGTAATAATATGTCTCTTCTCAGAGAATTAATTGTTACTGTGTTATTTATATGTTCTTGAAATATTTATCATCCAAAACTTATAAGTTTTGGATCAGTGGTATCAAAGCAACTAGACATTGATGAGCTTGATCCATAGAGTTTTTCTCTAGTGGAGGAGGATCAAATTGTGGACACCTAGATGAAGACAACAAGAAGACGAGCTATTCTGATTTATCGAGTGGTAAAAAGGGGAAAACTTAGCCACCAAGGTGAGTGGCTCATAGAGAATAAAATCAAGACAAAACTACCACACCTAATGAGTAACATTGACACAATGGGGACCATTTATTTTCAAGGAGGGAGGAATGATCTAGGCAATAATTCAAGCGATAATTCGGGTGATAGTTCCACCCTAATTGATGATAGAACATTTGGGAGCCATAAATTTTGCACCATAGCTCCAATTTACTTGTCATTTGAATAGTAAAAATAGTAGTGCAGTCTAAAAATAGTAAGTTTCTAAAAATTGTAATTCCTTGAATTCTATATTATTTTAAAGCATGGAAGTCAAACCACTTAATATCCCTCAAGATTGGTGACCTTCCACATCTTCCCCCTATTTTCAAATTTTATCTAAAAACATTTATTATCTCAAGGCAAAAATTTGGTAGGGATTCACCATACCAAGGTGGAGAGACCCATATAACATCCAAAAAGGCTAGAATTTATAGCAATTATGAGAGGAGAGAGAGAAAGGGAGCTCAAGGATTATTAATACACTTGTAAAATAAGGGGAATGAGTTAAATTTACATGAAATTAGTGTCATATATGTCCTAAAATAGAATCATAGACAAATGTCTCTCAAACTTGTTTAACTCCTCCACATGTGGCGTAAATTCTCTTGTGTTTACATAAGAAATTATCATCATCATTTGCCTTCATAAAACTACCTCATCACTAAAAAGGGTTAATTATGATGATGGATCTGAGTGGGATGGTTTACAAAAAATCCCTCACATGCATTGGATTAGTTTCTAATCATACATCTTCTTCTGGGCATGCACAATCATCCTTAACAATTCCAAATGACTCATTCCCATGCACCTCTCACACTTGGCACCCAAAAACTTTCCAATTTTATAATATAATCCATGAAAAACTAGGAATGGAACTTTTTAATAATGTCCAAGTTATCAGGTTCATAAAATAGGCCTTAAAAGGCTTCCCAAATGGAGCTTCACCCTTTTTCACTAAGTGATCACTATCTACCCACTAGACCATCTAAAATGAGAGAGGTAGTAGATAGACCTAGGATTTTATACAATTTATAAATGTCCATGGAGACTTATAAAAATTCTTAATCTACCTCCCACAGGTGATTGCATCATCTAAAACATTTGCATACTTGTAAAAAACATAGATTCATTAAAAAGAGCCCTATTTTGCACCATTCATACATGTGGGCTACAACTAAATTACATTAAGAGTAACCTTAAAGAGTCCTCCATCACATTCAATTATTTTCATTTCGTTTCCATTTCATTTGGATACATCATTTTACTCATCTTCCCAATCAGGTCCTTATGGAGGGTTTTATGAGGGTGTTGAGCCACTTCTAGTCTTAACATTTGTACATGAATACCAAGCATTAAAATCCTATCCAAATGAAACTAAGATATTATTAGGGATCCTCCCTAACATCTCCAACCATATAATCTCTCCATACAAATCATCATGGTAGATATAAACATCCAAAGTTGCCATTTATGTCCTTTTCTTGCATTTTGTGAGGGTTTGAGTTCATTTCAAGCCAAAAGTGGCTTCTTGGAGAGCTATCCTACATAATCAATTTCTAATATTATTTTTTCAAACCATAAAAACATGTTTAAATCACTATAATATCTCATCAAGAGATAGAAATTAGAATGACTACCCTTTAGAAACTAGGCCTAGACCTTATCTAAAGGGTTTGCCTGCAAATTAGACTCAACCTGACTCCCCAATGGATTAACCTAAAATTTTATGGTTCAAAAACTTCATTTATTCCCTCATGGACATGAATCAAAACACTATAATGCTTCACTAAGGCCAAAACTGAAAGTGGTCTCTCGTTTAAGGCTAGGTTTGCTCCTTACCTAGCTACCCTACCTACAAACCTTGTTGAATAAACCACCCTATCTATATTACAACCCTATAGAAATGTTTTTAATTTTTTTATATATTTTTCTCATATATAAACCATATTTAATATTCCTTCTGAAATGTGGCTTATCATTTTATCTCATACTCCAAAATTGTAGGCTTTATGCAAGGGAAGAGTACACTACCTATGAAATAAAATAGAGGTATGTTGCCTTGATTTCTCACTATAAAAAAGTATGTAAGGGTGTTATATAGTTTTTTAGGGTACTATATACCAAAATTTATCTTTCAAATCTAAGTTTTGACCTCCAAACCTTCCCAATCTCCTAAACAAACTTTTTAGAAGGTAAACTGTGTATGTTTGGAGTATAGACTTGTGTATAGAGTCTTAGGGTCCTATGTAGACCTATTATTCATATTTTAAAAGATCCATTACACTCAAAATGTTTCCATTGAGGTATTCATCCTCTACTTTTCCAATATTTAACTCTATTTACCATGCCAAGGCACTTCCTTCCCCAAAACTAGGACATCTACCATCTATGGATTGAGACACTCTACTTTAGCTAACCCTTGGAGGTTGATTACAAAAACAAAGACTAAAATAGTGTTTGAAAATATTTTTATAGTATCCTAATGTCACTATGTTTTTATTGTCATTCAATATGTATCTTAGGTTGGCTAAACTAGGTACTTCCTTGAATGACTGAGACAATTTTGCCCTTCATTTACTGACCCCTGTAGGTGAATTTCAAGGTCTATTTTGAGATTGTTCTAAATGTTTGGATCTAAATTTATTGTCCTTATGTCACAATAAACTCTTAATTATTTTATTTCACTTATAAATCCTCAAACCAACACCAACTCTATGAATCAATCTTTGACTAGGACACCCCTACCTAAGACCCTGTTACAAGTCATCATAGGGCTTGACTAGGTTGATTATAGTGAAACATAGGTCCCTTTTATATTAAATATTTAAACACAAAAATAATCACCTTTTATGAGATAATATCACCAAAATATATATGAATTATCCCCTCTTTTTCCACTTGTTTTACCACTACCTGGACTGAGACATTTTACCCTTTAGAGCCTGTAGGTGAATATGTTTCTTGAGTTGGGTTATAGTTCATAAAAGATTTCCTTGAACCCTTTTCGTCACAAAATATATTTTTTATAATTTAATATTTTTTAAAGGTTAAAACACCATAAAACTCATTAAACCAACTCATTTCCTTCTTATCCTACTGAAGATGCATATCAAGCCTTGTATGGACAATATATACTCTTGGGAAGTCAAAAGCACAAACTAACATTTTACCTTGATGTTTCAGTCCATGGATGACATTTTAAACATTTATAATAAATAATATATGGAAGATAATAATAATTTGAATTTTTTATTGAAGGAAACCCTCTTTTGGTCCCAAACCTGTAGATGTTATTGACATAATTAGTGGTTTTAAGAACACTTTTAGACCTCTTAAATATCCTTCTCCACTTATCATTATCCCTTAAAGTTATGCACACTTATTATCCATGTCAATAAATATAAGGATGATGAATAAGGAGTTACTAAATGTTAATATGGAATTACTACCAAATCAATCTAAAAGAGCTAGGAGCTCTATTTGACCATTTTGGGATCAGAGGTCTAAGTTTCAGTCTTGTCACCTTTAAAGATGACCTTCACCCTCCACTTGGAAATTAACCCTTATCACAATTTTACCATGTTATTACACCATGTTAAGGAGATTAATAATCCTTATATTTTATAAATTATCCATTGTGATCTCTACACCTTCTGCTTAGGTTGTCTGTAGGTATACATATAACTATGAAGGCTAAGAGTGAGGAAAAACATAAACATTTGAACATTACTTTGTAATTTTAAGAATTTAAAACTTATTTTAACACCTATAAATTCATCTTCATTCATTCAATCACCTAAAACAATGCCCCATGCTTTCATCTCAATTGGGAAAACCTTCTTCATCACCTGAGACAACTAAAAGATGAAAAGACTAGGTTGCAAGTAGAAATAAGCATAGTAAAGGACTATTGAGACATTGATGCCTATAAGAGAAATATAAAAATTTGGAGCCTATGTATAGGCCTTGAGAATCATATGAAATAATCAAATTCATCAAACCAAAGCAAACTTTTCTAAAACAAGTGGAAAGAGTGACCCCTTTTGGATGTGAATGCATAAAAAGCTACTTGAGGTCTTATCAATGATTCATAATGGAGAATACTTGGAATCCAAAATTCCTACATGGATTTTAATTAGACTCAAATTAATTTCAACCCCCAAGATCATTCCTCCCAACTCCACCTGTACGGCTCACACCAAGTATTATAAATTGACCTTTCTTAGCTTACAAAGGCAAAAAAGAAGAAACTAAAGTTGAAACTAAAATTTTGACCTTTATTTTTAAAACCAAGTGTGTTAAATAATTCATGGAGGTGAAGAGGCACATAACTCATGTTTTTAGCTGAAGGTGAGCTCACCAAGTCCATACAAGTGCCAATAAGGGCCTAAAATCAAGGAAAACTCCATATTTTCTTGTATGAAACTAATCCTTGACTATCTCTAACTGATTACTAACATTTATTGACCTATTACACGTTAGGGTCAAGATTGGTGACAAATTTTCTCTTTGAAAAGTCTGTACAAGTCATTAATTGAGCTAGAATAATGACCAAAAGGCCATTTTTGCATATGAGACATAGTAAAATGAAAATTTACGAATTTTGAACATCTTAAAACATCTAAAAGACCATATTAGGACATATTAAACATAATTTAGAACTTTTACCATGTTTTAATAGAGTTGAATTTGTTTGACTAGGCAAGTACAAGGGAGGTAGGCTTCAACAAGGACCAAGACAAGGATAGATAGGAGGTTTAGACCAACATCAGACCCTATTAGGCATATGGAAACATTTTATAAAGTTTCAATATGTAGGGTTTGACCTAATTTAACTAAATATCAAATTATATCAACACTTTTGGTAATTCTTAGGGGTAACATGCTTGCCTATGTTAAGGACCAGCAACCTTATCCTATACATTGGGTAAAAGAAGTCAGATTCCATTTTAAATAACAAGATCAAACCTTGATTTGACAAATAATACATATAATTGACCTCAAAATAGACAAAGGAAATATAACACACAACAATACCAAAGCAAACACACAAAACAAAGGCACATTTGTGTTATTAAGCACTTAGGGAACACAAGACAACAACAAGCAAACTAATCATGTATATTCAACTTAAACATACCTCCCTTCCTAGATCAAAATGGAAGTACCTTGAATCTCCTTCCTCACTAGATGAATGATGATGCCAATAATTATTCCTTTTGTATGTGGTACTATATGACTTATCTTTCTTTTTTTCTCCTTGGCTTGGCATGTTATTTAATGGAGTCATCTCCCACAAGTTTCAAAGGAAGATGAAGTCTTCTTAACCTTGGAAAAATGCCTCATACTTCTATCCTTTTGTCTCATTATGGTATATTTTCATATCTATGTAGGGTAAAACCTTTCATAAGTCTATACCTTCTTGAAAGACCTCATTATTCCTCTCATTTGATACAATCTCTTCAAAACATTCAAGAAGTGTTGTGCCATAGCTATCTAACAATGTTTCTTGTTTTAACTCCTTGTTGATTCTTATAGGAGTAGATTCACATGTGTTTGTAGGATCAATATTCAATTCATATTCAAAATCTTCATAACCATCATATATTTCTCTATCATGGTTTGGAATCTCTTGATGGCGATGCCTTTCAACACATGTTTGCTTCTCAGCCTCTTGGGTTTGTGTTCTTATGAGTCTTTTCCTCTCATTATATTCATATTATTTGAACATTTGTATGTATGTGTGTCATATATATTATCCTTGAAATACATCCTCTTGCTTACCATGTCTTGTATTCAAATCCAAAGGAATGTTAGGCCCCATGTAACCTTCAACTTCATTAAAAATGTCCTCAAATATCTTCCATAGGTCATCATCCTTATCTTGATCATCATTATGAAGTGGAACAATAAGAGAAACCTCTTCCTCTTCTTCTTTTGAATCCAAAAGAACTCCTTCTAAGGCATCTTTTTTAACATAAGGAACGTCATCTTCACAAGGAGTCATCTCTTTCTCATCATTAATCCAATATAAAATATCTATCTAGGGGAGGTGATATGCCAAATAATTTGTCTTCTCACACCATTTAACATGTACTTGTAACCAATAATATGTATGCACATACACTTCATCCAATGACAATATTCTCTTTCACATCAATGTTTCAAGCATGGGGTCTTGAAAAGAGACTAAGATAAGAGGAATTAGAAAATAGGCCTTCTAGAAACACTGTTGAATATACTACTCACTATACCTTAAATCTACATTAGATGCTTATTTTTGACCTATAAAAGAGAGATTCCAAAACACACAAGGCACTAGGAAGAGTAACATGTGAAGGTAAGCCAAAATACACTTGCATAAGACCAACAACCATTATGTACACTTAGTGAAATCTTAAATAAGGTAAAAAAAAACTATCTTTATCATCTCAAGGCCAAAAATTTGTAGATATTTTCCATACCAAGGTGGAGAGATCCATATAACAACCAAAAAGGCTAGAATTTATAACAATTGTGAGAGTAGAGAGAAAGGGAGATTAAAGATCATTAAGATATTTTTCAAACAAGGAGGAGTTACATTTTCATGTAATCTAGTATGAGATAGGTCCTAAATGAGAAGCAAGGACAAATGTCTATCAAACTTGTTTAACTCCTCCACATGTGGCATAGATTCCCTTGTGCTTGCATAAGAAACTACCCTCATCATTTACCTTGACAAAACTACCTCATCACTATAAAGGGTAAGTTATAATCATATATTTTAGTGGTAGGGGTTAAAAACAATACCTTACATGCATTAGATCAATTTCTAATCATCCATCTTCTTCTAGTCATAAATAATCATCCTTAACAATTCTAAATTACTCATTCCCATGCACATCTCACACTTGGCACCCAAAACCTTTAAAATTTTACATTATAATCCATGAAAAATGATTAATTACAATTTTAAAAAGTTTCCAAGTCATCATTTTCATCAAATAGGCCTTAAAAGGCTTCCCAAATGGAGATTCACCCTTTTTCACTAAGTGATCACTATCTACCCACTGGACTGGCTAAAATAAGAGAGGTAACAAATAGAACTAGGAGTTTATATACTTCATCAAATTCAAATGGAGACTTATAAAAAGTCTCAATTTACCTCCCATAGGTGATTGCATCATCTGAAACATTTCCATACCTATAAAACACATGGATTAGTAAAAAAGAGCCCTATTTTTCACCATATGTACATGTGAGGTACAACTCAATTACATGGGGAGGATTCATGAAAATTCCTCTATCACATTCAATTATTTTCATGGCATTTCCACTACATTTGTATACTTCATTTTCCTCATCTTCCCAATTAGGTCCTTATGGAGGGTTTTGTGCCACTTTTGGTCTTAACATTTGTTCATGAAGATCTGATGTTCAAATCATATCTAAATTCCATCGATTAATTCTTAGGGATCCTCCATAACATCTCCAACCATCTCAGCTCTCCATGTAAATACTCATGGTAGATATAAGCATCCAAAGTTGCCATTTATGTCTTTTTCCTACATTCTGTGAGGGTCTGAGTTCATTTCAAGCCAAAAATGACTTATTAGAGAGTTATCCTAAATAATAAATGTTTTAAAATCTCTTTGAATACCCTAAAAACATGTTTCAATCTTTATAATAGCTCATCAAGAGCTGTAAATGAGAATGACTACCCTTTCGAAACTAGGCCTAAACCTTATCCAAAGGGTCTACTTGAAACTTAGACTCAACTTGACTCCCTAGTGGATTCCCATATAATAATATGGTTAAAACACTTCATTTATTCCCTCATGGACATTAATCAAAACACTATAATTATTCACTAAGGACAAAATAGAAAGTGTTCCCTCGTTTGAGGCTAGATTTGCACCTTACCTAGCTACCCTGCCTATAGACCTTGTTGCATAAACCACCCTATCTATCTTCTAACCCTATATCAAGGTTTTCCATTTTTATCTAGGTGTTTCCTAGATCTATAAACCATCTTGAAGAGTCCTCTTAACTTCTATCTTATCATTTTAGCTCATACTCCAAAAGTGCAAGATTTATGCAAGGGAAGAGTACACTACCTTTGAGACAAAATAAAGGCATTTTGCCTTGATTTATCACCAAAAAAAAGTATCTAAAGGTGTTACATAGGTTATTATGGTAATATGTACCAAAATTTATCTTTCAACTCCAAGTTTTGACCTCCAAACCTTGCCAATCTCGTAGATAAACTTTTTAGAAGGTAGACTATGTATGTTTGGAGTATAGGTTTGTGTATAGAGTCTTAGGGTCCTGTGTAGACCTATTATTCATATTTTAAAATCTCCATGACACTACCAATGTTTCCATTTATTAATTCATCCTCTACTTTTCCAACATTAAACTCCATTTACCATGTCAATGCTCTTCTTTCCCTAAAACTAGGCCATCCACCTACTATAGACTGAGACACTCTACTTTAGTTAACCCATGGAGGTTGCTTGCCACAAAAAAATATTAAAATAGTTTTTTAAAACATTTTGAGAGTCCCTTGAGGTTAATATTTATTTCTTGGCATTCAATATGTATCTTATATTAGCTAAAATAAGTTCTTTTTTGAATGACTAAGACAGTTTTGCCCTTCATTTACTAACCCCTATAGGTGCATTTCAAGGGCTATTCTGAGCTTATTCTATGTTTTTGGATCTCATTTTCATGTCATTATGTCATAATACACTCTTAATTATTTTATTTCACTTAGAAATCCTCAAACTAAACACTAACTCTATGCATAGGTCTTTGACTAGGACACCCCTACCTAAGACCCTATTATAGGTCATCATAGGGCTTGACTAGGTTGATTCTAGTGAATCATATGTACCTTTTATATTTCATATTGAAACACAAAAATAATCACCTTGGATGATCTAAGTATATATATATATATATAGACACACACACACACACACACACACACACATTATCCCCTCTTTGCTCCACTTGTTGGACCACTGATTTATCAAAGTTGTTGCCAGAATTCGGATAACGCAAGTGCAATGGAGATGTGATCACACAAGATTAACAAGTGCACACCACAAGATGATAAAGCAATTTGAAAATAAGAAGATAAATTGCATAAGACAAATGGAGAAAACCAAAATCTGATTAACATGAATTGGCCAAAATGAAGAATACATATAGGAGAGCTAGTAAGTAACTCCTCCACAAATGGTGGTCAAAGCACCCCAAGAATAGACTCCTCCACAAAAGGTGGTCAAAGCACCCCAAGAATAGACTCCTCCAAAAAAGGTGGTGACAAGGTGCTAAGAATAGAGAAGTAACTCCCATACCCAGAATAGCCGGTCAAAGGAGTCACTTATGACATTCTTATGACACCTTATGACACAAATATGACACACAATCTCCACATAAGCTAGCATATCCCACGAATGTAGGAAAACTCTATGTATGTAAAAATATACAATATTCCCTAATTAATAAATACGTAAAAATAAAAACCTACACTAATACCCCCCATAAGCACAGTTTAGGTGGGCAGTGTGGAAATAAAAAATGGGTCCCAGCAACTAGGCCTGATGAGGTACCCATGTACAAATGCAATCTCCCATAAGATAGAGAAAAGGATAAAACCCATAGGAAAAAACTCCCCCCCCCAAAAGAGAGACATAAAATAAAATAAGAGGCTAGAAGGCCCCCCCTGAAGATGATGATGTTGTAGATGTAGACCACACCCCAAGAAGAGCTCGTAGATGAATGAACTTGCTCTCAGTGAAAGGTTTGGTGAAGATGTCTGCAACTTGTTCCAAAGACTGGCAAAATATTAAGTTTATGACCTGACTATGAATAAGCTCTTGAATGAAATGTATGTGAATCTCTATGTGCTTGGTCTGCTGGTGCTGAACCAGATTCTTGCAAATCTGAATGGTACTCTGGTTGTCACAATAAATGATGGTGGGATGCCTAATAGGAATGACAAACTTATAAAGAATCCCCTAAAGCCAAATAGCCTTAGTAGCTACATTAATAGCACCCCTGTACTTTGCCTCTATGGATGATATATCAATAGCATTTTGCTTCTTGCTAGACCAACTGATAGGACCAGAACCTAGAGAGAAACTGTAACCAGAAGTGGACTTGTGAGTTTTTGAATCACCAGCCTAGTCTGAATCTATATATCCAACCAAGTCAACCTCTATGCCAAATTTGTAATGAATCTCATATCTATGTGAACCCTGTATGTAATGCAAGATCCTCTTAGCTGCTTTCCAATGCAGCTCATGAGGTTCCTGCATAAATTTGGAGACAAGTCCTACTACATATGATATGTCAGGTCTGGTGTAAGTCAAGTAGATGAGACTGCCAACAAGTTATCGATACCGAGTGGCATTAACCAATGGTGAAGAACAATCATCCTCAAGCTTGACTCCTGATAGAAAGGGAGTTGGAGATGGCTTGCAATTAACCATGTGAAACCAAGCCAATAAGTCGAGAGCATACTTAGGCTGTGTAAGAGAAATCCCTGAATCTAACTATGAGATCTTGATGCCAAGGAAGTAGTGCAACAAACCCAAGTCTGTCATGTCAAATCTATCCTGAAGAGATGCCTTCATCACTGCAATAGCCGATTAAGAACTCTCGATGATCAAAAGGTCATCAACATATAGAACCAAAATTAGAAGTGAATCATCCTGTTGCAAGAAGTAGACATTAGGATCAGAATGGCACCTAGTGAAACCCACTATGAGAAGGAAGGAATCCATCTTGGCATACCAAGCCCGAGGGGCTTGTTTGAGGCCATAGATAGATTTTCTAAGTCTACATACTAAGGAAGAATCTTAAACAAATCTTAGCAGATGCTCCATGTAGATCTCCTCCTCTAGGTCTCCATGAAGAAAGGCACTCTTCACATCCATCTGATGCACATCCCAACCATGTGTTGCAGAAATAGCCAAGGTGAGTCAAATAGAAGTCATCTTTAAAATGGGAGTAAAGGTCTCTGAGTATTCAATGCCTGCCACCTGTGAGAAACCTTTGGTGACCAATCGTGCCTTGTACTTATCAATCAACCCATCTACTGCAAACTTACTCTGATATATCCACCTACATCGAACCATCTTTTTTCCCTTAGGAAGTGATGTCAAGTCCCAAGTGTGAATTTTGATTAAGGAAGAATATTCTTCCTCCATAGCACTATTCCACTCAGGTACCCCCGATGCCTCTCAAAAAGTTTATGGATCTAAAACTAAAGCAAAGAAGGCATGTGGATTTCTCTAAAAATCACCCCTAGTACGTTTGTCATCTGCGGGATCTCCTACCCAAGTGCTGGCACTCTCAAGTGTCTGTCTGGCCCAAAGTGGCCCAAAATTGGGTGAGTCAGGTGATAATTCTTCATCCTCTGACTGACTAGAGGTGGATGACTCTACATCACTATCCTCATTGTCTGAACTCGAAGAAGAAGAAGATGTCTCTAGCTTGAGAACCTGTTGTGGCTGATCTGAATCTGATGAGGAATCATCATGAAGTATATCTGATGAGAGAGAAGAAGTGTCCAGTGTTGAGTCTCTAGGACTCTCCTAAAAATGGACACTTCTTTTGATGAAGAAATCATGAGTGACTGGATCTAGAAGGCGATACCCCTTAATACCATTGGGATATCCTACAATGATGTAAGCCTTGGACTGATGTTCTATAGGTTTGCATTTCTTATTCAAAATGCGGGCCATGGCTGGGGATCCAAAAACTCTAAGGTGCTCAACATCAGGTTTCCATTTATGCCAAGCTTCAAAGGGTGTTATCCCTTTCAAAGATTTGTGAGGAACCCTATTTTGAATGTAGCAAGCACAATTGATGGCTTCAACCCAGTACTGTGGTGCTAAGGATTTGGAGTGAATCATATAGTTATCCATCTCTTTCAAGAACCTATTCTTACGTTCTATAACCCCATTCTATGAAGGACTATATGTGACTGTGCACTGCAAATCAATCCCCTCTATGGTGTAAAACTACTCAAATCTGATGCTGAAATACTCCCCTCCATTATCAGTTCGAAGAACCTTGATGGATTTCTCACTCTGTTTCTCAACAAGAGCCTTGAAGTCTAGAAAATTTTCAAACAATTCAGACTTTTGTTTGAGAAAATATATCCAAGTGTACCTAAAGAAATCATCAATGAAAGTGAGGATGTACTTGGCCCTTGTGAAAGATGGTTGGGAAAGGGTCCCGATACATCACTGTGGACTAACTCCAAAAGTTGTGTAGCCCTCCAAGCTTTGCGTTTGTCAAATTTTGCTTCAGGATGCTTCCTAAGGGAGCACCCCTAGTAAAGTCCTTTTGTAAATTGGACATGAGGCAAGCCAATGACCATGTCATTTTTACAAAGTTCCTCAAGATAGCGGTAGTTAAGGTGGCCAAACCACTCATGCCACAATTTGCTAACTCTATTTGAATGAGTCAGCAATGCTGTTAAAGAAGAATATGATGCAAAATGTGAGAAGGTGTATAACCTAGCTTGGTGATTTGCCCTACCCACTGCCACTGTAGTATCACTATGTAACTCCCTGATAGACACTAAATTTGGTGAAAACTCAACTCTCATGCCCCAACCAATGTGAGTGATTTGGTACACTGATAGGAGATTGGTTGAAAGAGAAGGAACACTTAGAACATTATTGAATGTTCCTCCTTCCATTTCAACTGACCCTCTCCCTGAAATAGAAAATGATGTGTCATCACCCAAACTAATTGAAGTCATGCTACAAGGCTCTAAAGATGAAAACTCAACTAGTGAAGAGCCCATGTGGTGAGAAGCACCCGAGTCTATGACCCATTAAGATGTAGAAGTTACAGTTGCTACAAGGGCCTTGCCCTTTTCTTTCTCCTTACCCTTGCCTTTTGCTTAGTAGAATCTTGGGTTGATGAATTATGCTTGATGGACTTAGGAACACCTATGTTGTTCTTGTCTAGAAGATGAGTTAGGTGGTCTATTTGTTTCTTCATGCACTTGTGTTCATCATGCCCTGTCTTTTTACAATAGACACACTTAACCTTCTCCTTCTTCAGTTTAGCATTGGAGGATGAAGACTCAGTGTTGTTTTTGGCAGGATTATTGTTTTCTTTCTTCTTCTTCTGGTCCTTGTTCTTTTTCTTCTTCTCCTTTGTTGAAGTCTTATCTTTACCATTTTTAGATATTAAGGCTTGGGGTTGAGTAGACTTCATTGTGCCCATCTTAATTAGCTTATCTTCCTCCCTATTCAATTCGGTAATGAATGAATCCAAAGAAGGCATTTTCCATGTAGTGCCAAGGGCACTTTTAGTGGCATGGAAAGTGGAGACAAAGACTGAATAGCTTGGACCTAGCTTTGCGAGAATAGAAAGTATTAGTTGATCATCTTTCTTCTCTATCCCACATTCTTTCAATTTCAATCTAAGGGCCTTAAACTTAGTGAAGAAGTCTTGTAGGGTGTCAAAGTTGCTAGGACTTAGACTTATGAGTTCGTTTTCGAGCTCATGACCTCTCATCTCATCAAGCTTCCCAAACAACTTTTCTAAGGTGTCCCATATGTCATTAAGAGTTTTGGAGGATTCTAAGTGGAAGATAAGTTCTAGAGACACAGACAAGCTCAATAATCCAAAGGCTTCATCACTACGGTTGTACCACTTAACCTTTTCAGCATCTATTTTGGGTCCTACTTCTATACCCATGGTGATCCTATACAACCCTTTGCTTCTAAGAGTGATTGACATTTTAACTTTACATTCATGATAGTTGAAGGGTGTTATGGGTTTGAGTTGAAAAGAATCCATTTTTAGCTGAAATTAGGTGAAGTTGTGTTGATTGCAAGTTGTGAATGTATGCAGAAAGGAGAATGAAAGCAAGTCATGAAAGGCAATCACACCCCCCCTAAATATTGAGCCCCCCCAAAATATCCAAGTGCATGCTCAAAATATGTTGGACTCAGCCGAAAATGCATCTTAGAGCAATCAGTGCAAGACTAAAGCAAACAGGACGTCGCACTCAGCCGAAAATGCATCCCGAGAGACCCAAATTTTGGCACTTTATAAACTAGTAAATTTTTGACAAATAAAAATTCTACACTATGGAGAATTTAGTTACAAGCACTTTTGCAAAAAATGGCACCCAAAACTGAGCTACCGTTTGCAAGATTTTAAAGTTACAATTTTCCCATAAACTAGTATTTTTACAAAAAAAACACTAAAACATTTTAAAAATGCCTGTTATGGGGAGAGAAAGTGGCCTTCCAACCACTCATTGGATTCAACATGGAATTAATAATCCAAATGAGGTTTGTGTGAGGGGGAATTGGCCTCCTGCCAATCTAGGCCTCACCCTTCGTCTTCGTAGATCGAAGATACAAGTTTTAATTGAGAATCCCCAAAATACAAAAGTGTCTAAAATCCTTAATATTTAGTCAAATTAATTGATTTTTGTTTTATCAAGTCAGTTTTACACTAAAAAAATAAATCAAATATATTTTGGATAGATGCCACGAGTCCAAAGGTGCCAAATAGGATGCCAAGTAAGGCAGGGGCGTCCAAAAATGCACAGTCCAGATTTTGACAATAGAAAAGACAAAAAAATGAATTTCAGACCTGTTGGATGTGCCGTATGACCTGATGGTGGCAAGAACTATTGTTGGAGGGTGCAAATAGGAAGCTAGGCATAGAAGTCTATTTTTGATCAGCAAACAACAAATACAACAAGTGGCATCCCAAAAAAAGGGCGTAGATCTAATTTTTTTTTGCAAAAAACAAAAAACAAATAGCAGACCTGTGCCGTACGGCCTAAGGCACTGCAAACAAGAAGAAGTCAGCTGAGTGGCATGGCAAATAGGGGTGCAGAAGGCTTTTCAGAAAGAAAGACGTTGCAGAAGGCACCTTGCTGGAAGAAAACTACAGCTGCACCTTGCTGGAACTGAAGGCAGAAGTTAAGTGCCAATCTTCCTCCTTCTACTGTTGAATGCAACTCCTTCTTCTGTTAATTGCTGCTCCTTTCTTTTGCTTGTTGAATGCTGCTCCTGAAGTGAAGACAGCCAAAACAACACCCAAAGGCCAAGGATTTCCAAGGAGACTACCAAGAAAAGATTTTGAAAGTTTTTTTTTAAATTTTAGACCAAATCTAGAAAAAAAAAATAAAGAGAACTCCACTCCTCTTGATTTCAAAATAAACTAAAAGCATAAACACACACTAGATTACTAGTTTTGCTCTGATACCATATCGAAGTTGTTTCCAAAATCTAGATAACGTGAGTGCAATAGAGACGTGATCACACAAGATGAACAAGTGCACACCACAAGATGCTAAAGCAATTTGAAAATAAGAAGATAAATTGCATAATACAAATGGAGAAAACCAAAATCTAATTAACATGAGTTGGCCAAAATTAAGAATACATATAGGAGAGCTAGTAAGCAACTCTTCCACAAATGGTGGTCAAAGCACCCCAAGAATAGACTCCTCCACAAAAGGTGGTCAAAGCACCCCAAGAATAGACTCCTCCAAAAATGGTGGTGACAAGGTGCTAAGAATAGAGAAGTAACTCCCATACCCAGAATATTCGGTCAAAGGAGTCACTTATGACATTCTTATGACACCTTATGACACAAATATGACACACAATCTCCACATAAGCTAGCCTATCCCACGAATGTAGGAAAACTCCATGTATGCAAAAATATATAATATTCCCTAATTAATAAATAGGGAAAAATAAAAACCTACACTAATATGCTTGGATTGAGACATTTTTCCCTTTAGAGCTTGTAGGTGAACATGCTTCTTAAGTTGGGTTATAGTGCTTAAAATATTTATTTGAACCCTTTTGGTCATAAAATATATTGTTTATACTTGAATTTTTTTTAAAGGTTAAAACACCATCAAAATTATTAAACCAACTCACTACCTTCTTACCCTATTGAAGATGCATATCAGGCCTTGTACGGATATGATATACTCTTGGGAAGTCAAAAGCAAAAAATACCATCTTCCCTTTACGTTTCAGTCCATGGATGCCATTTTAAACATTTTTAATCACTCATAAATGGAATATAATCTTAATTTACAATTTTGGTTGAAGGAAACACTCTTTTGGTCCTAAACTTGTAGATGTTATTGACATGATTTAGTGGTTTCAAGAGCACTTTTGGACCTCTTGAATATCCTTCTCCACTTATCATTATCACTTCAATTTTTGTGCACTTATTATCCATGTCAAGAACTATAAGTATAATGAACAAGGAGTGACTAAGGGTTAATATGTAATTTCTACCAATCTAAAAGATCTAGGAACTCTATTTGACCATTTTGGGATCATAGGTCTAAGTTTTAGTCTTGTCACCTTTGGAGATGACCATCACCCTCCACTTGGAAATTCGCCCCTATCAAAATTTTACCATGTTATTCCATATTTTTAAGGTAATTAATACTCATTATATGTTCTAAATTCTCCATTTTGATCTCTACATCTTCTGCTCAGGTTATTTGTAGGTATGCATACAACTATGAAGGCTATAGTGAGGAGAAACATAAACATTTGAACATTGTTTTATCATTTTATGAATTCAAAACTTGTTACAACACCTATAAATTCATCTTCATTAATTCAATCACTTGAAATATAACAAACACCAGCCATTATTCATCCATTGCCAATCATACCCCACTTTATGAAACCCATGCTAATTGTCTAGTGAAGACCTAACCAATCAGTACCTCTCCAACCGATTCAATCATTTAAAGACCAATATATGTTCAAAACTAGTATTTTAAAACTAATCATAAATCAAGGCTAAGAGAAATAACCAATACATGTTGTCTTTATTGAACCACCTATTGGTGATATGTCAACCTATGATGAATCAACTTTTAATACTATACCTATTATCAAAGAGTCTCATTAAGATAAGCCTATCTTTGTTGAGTCACTTCTTAATGATTATAACCACCTTTTGGCAAATCATTATCTTGACCATATGCCTATTTTTAAATATCCTCCCTTTGATGATCTAGTCTCTGAGGAGTTATCTCTTGACCTTTTTCCCCTCATTGTAAAATCTCACTTTGACAAATCAATCTCTATAGAGCTTATTATGCCATCATAGGCCATTACTTGTCCCATACCAAACATTAAACAAGACATCAATGTATTAATGTCCATATCAAATTAATAATCAACATTGAAGTTAGGTTTTACTCTTAAATTGACATCAAAAGCAAAATTAATGTCAATCTCAACATTGGATTCAGAGTCCATTGAGTTAGAATCAACTTAAAAATCAAAATACATTCATGGTTATTACAATATTGGTTACACATTCCTTGAATATAAATTTTAATACATTTTTTATCCTTCTATAATTTTTGAAGATGATTACTTCAGCTTTGACATAATTTCTCCTTGTATATTCTACAAGGATTTGTTAGCCTCTTTCCATTCCATTATCATTCCACATGCCATTAACACCAACTAACCAAGCCATTATATTGACCTTCCACCTACCACAAGTGTCAATTGGGACGGATATAATCAAACCTTATTGAGCTAAATCTATGGTGACATATTATCTGATAAATATCAAGGGGGCAAGACCACATTGATTAATAAGAATAATGATCTCCTAGTGAAACCTTTTTGGAGGCACTAAGGGACAATCAAAGTCCAGACTCAACATCTTCTAGTGAAACATTTTAGAGGTGATAAAAGAAAATTAAAGTCAAAAATCAATGTTCTATAATGAAACCTTCTTAGAGGAACTATGGGAAAATCAAGACAACTTCATTGGTGAAAACCTCATCAAGGTACCATTAGCTTAAGCATAACAATTCTTCAGTGCTTGATGATTACATTATAATTGATCAAATCAACATAACTTCCATTATATAACATAATCATATGGTAGCTACTCTCAGGCCCAAATAAAAAAAAATTGGTGGTCCTATTGAGAGCATATTCAAAATTCTTAAATCATACCACATCCAAAGTTATGTCAAATCTAGAATCAACAACATTATATGTACCTAAAAATCTTGATATTAATTTTTTGCTTGACCATTATACATTCCATTATAATCCATATTTACATTACCAAATTAGACCTATCATCCAATATTTACCCATGTTTACCATCATTGGCCACACTTCCCTTTATAGAGGCTATAAATATATCTTGCCTTGAAGTTTAAAGGAAACATAATCAATGACTAACGAAGATCACAACAACATTTTTGAAGTCTAAATCTTTAGCAAGTTCTTGATAGAGAAGTTATTTAGAAGAGGGGTGGGATAGTAATTTACATGATTGATTATTTTAGTTGTATCATTTTTTGATTATGAGGTGCATCTCCACATCAACAAAAATAACAAAATCATTTACCTTGGACAAAAACATTTACAATGCCAGAATCATTATCCCTAGACAAAAACATTTACCTTGTCATTTCCATTTTCCATGTACCTTATTTTCATTTTTCATTCCTCTTACAATTATTTCATACCCTACCATTTACCTTACCTTGCCCTTTGGGGGAAACCTTATTTATATTACCATTTTATCCAATATTCATTCCATCATCATCCTAAACAATGGAATACCATATGTCATTTTACCATACCATCATTATTAGACCAATACCTATTTTCACATGCCCTACCTATCCCTTTTGATCTTGGTTCCTTTGTTTCTTCTCACACCTTTTACAAGGGGATTTTGATCTAGTTTCAATGGTTTCAAAATTATGTGTTTAAATGATAATCTATGAAAATATTATGGTAGTGGATTTGGCAAGCTATCTTTCATTTACCTTTAACTGGTGCCACTGATTACAACTACCTATGGGAAAATTAGTAGCTTACCTTATGTTACTAATTATAACTACCTATGGGTAAATTAGTAGCACATATGCATGCCATTGTTTCTTAATTATAATTTCTTAGGGGTAAATTAGGAACAATACCTTTTAACATGCCTCATCACATCATGTTGTCATTATTATTCTCCTTTTCTTAGATATTTGCCTCAATTTGAGATCTTTTTGTGACCTGGTTGGATCTCCCTACCTCTTATGTGGATGGAACTATTTTGATTTGAGGTCCTCATGAGACTATGTTGGCTACACTCAATTCACATTGAGGTTAGCTCAACCCCCCTTTTCTATACACTCTTTCCATTTTACAAGCAACTTAAGCCAATGCTCTTGTTATGTTGTGAGTGGTATCTTATCAATATCTAATGAGTTAAGATACCTCAAAATTCCAAAAACATTCAAAATTTTCAAAATCCAAAACATTTATCCTATTTAAGCCTAGTCAATCATCCTCAACCCACCTTATTGGGGAAAATACATAATTAGGATGCCTTATTTTGCTTTTATTTTGTCTTTTTATCTATTTATTTACTTTATTTATTTGTTTGATTACTTACCTATTTGTTTATTTTCATTGTTGTGCCTTATATAAGTCTATATATATTCATTGGGTAACTCCTTGTGCATTATTCTTGAGTCTATACATATTCATATGTCAACATTTTCATCATGCTTTTCATCACTGGTGATTTGTTTTCAATTATTTATTAGATCAGGAGTTAGTCATTATACACATGTCAGCTACATTATCATGGTGTTTTATATCATGGTGCACATCATCATGTGCTATAGCAAAAATTAGCTTGGGAAGTCTTACAAGTAATGGAGTCATAGAAATTTCACCTTGGTAACCTTGGTAACTCCTCCAGCCCATAATAATCAAATAAAACCATTGACCATTCTTGTTGTATCAATGTTAATAAGGATGAACATCTTTACATTGTTAGGTATAATTGAATTATTAATATTGATCAATTATTTATTCTTCTAATCATCTCTTTCATCACTTTACACATCTTCATGTGCCTGGTTATGTGTGGCTTCCGTAGTCATTAGTGTTAGGGTGTGGAGCTAAAAGCTTCACCTTGTTGCAAACAAGAGGTTTCTAAGCATGACAGTTGTCAGCATCGGTAGGCCACAACCGATGTTGGTCAGGGGAAGCACAGAAGGAAACTGGCATTGGCAAGAGATCGGTCGGCGTCGATCACCTCCAGTCAGGCAGGGACCGACGTCAGTCGCCTGTGGTGGTCAGAACTGCTGTTGACAAATAGTCAGTTAAGTAAACGCAGAGTTTGCATGATAAAGACTAGTTCGAGTCTTTGAGCCACTTGTCTAAATTAGTGTATGCATGAGATCTATATAATAGACTCATGGGCTGTATTGTTAAGTGTAGAAATTGTAGAACCCAAGTGTGGAGCTTGGAGAGTTCTTCCCATGGTGGAATCAAGTAGGATTCCTCATGTATGTAAGATCAGGTTTGATATGTAGGGTGTTACAGGATCATGGTGGAGATCTACATGTGATAAGTAAGATCAGGTTGTTCTATAGGGATGTGTGTATGTGAGGGTCAGAACAGGATCGGCGGGGGAGCAAGATCAAGGTGATAGCAATACATCAGGAGTAGGATCATGGTGAGATCTACTTGGAGTACCGGTTCATACTCGGTTGTACTGGACGTACAATGAGGTGAACAACAGCTTGTGTTAGTTGTTAGTTGTGACCTATGAGAGAAGATTACTTAGGTGGGAAGATTACTTGGAGCCCTTGAGGAGGAAGCCTCACAGAGGTGGAAGAAGAGTGTGATCTCTTTATTGTAATTTCCTTTGTAATGAGTTGAATACAATTGTGTGTTACCTCTCATATTCTGTGTGTACTGGTAGCATGTTACTGACTGGTGGAGGTGAACAACAATTCTGTATTGGATTTGTGTGTTGGGACCAAGAGAGAGAGGGAAGAAGGTCTTGAGGTGTGGCAAGCCTTTGAGGTGGAAGAAGAAGTGGCATCTTCTTTATTATATTTTCTTCTGAGTGATTATTAATACAATTGTGTGTTGCCTCTCATATTCTGTGTGTTTTCTCATTGATAGTTATTTGTTCTTTTGGTTATTTCTACATGTTTAAGTTGCTTATACAATGGTAATTATGTGTGCTCTTAATTCTGACAAGTTGTGTCAGAGCTTTGGGGAACTTAGGTCCTATCAATTAAACCATCGCATTTACGTTTATGCCCATTTATATTTAATAAGTACAATAGGTTATATCCTTGAGTTATGCTTGCTAATATTCCATACTAGGGTACAGTCAAACATCTTTATTCAATCCAATTAATCTTAATGATTATAACCACGTGTAGGCAAATCATTATTTTGACTCATCTACCATAACAAGGGCATATGCCATTGCCATTGATTATAACTACCTATGGGCAAATAAGTGTCTCCACCTTTATTATTGATTATAATCACCTTTGGGCAAATTGATATTTTTTAAATCAATGCATGCAAACATTTTATTGATTATATTAATCTCACCCATGGGTTAATTTCATTCTTTTTCTTTCTTTTTTTCAAGGGACCATCCATCCAATGTATGTGTTGACCACTCACTCAAGGGGGAATAATTCTAGGCTTCCCAAACATTATTTGGAGCTTTTTTATTCAATAATTATCTTCTTTTTGGCCTATTTCATTATTTGAGAAGACATTACTATGCCTAATCTTACAACATCTTCCTAAATATAAACACATTGTAGACACCTAAAACTAGCCACAACTAGCTTTCGATCGAACTTTAGACCAATTCCTACCAACCATTGCAAATTAAGCCTAGAAATCATTAATGTCCTAAATTTTATTGCACATCATTTTTCAAAGCTCAAAATCACATTTATATATTCCTAATTGGGGTATTATATAATATACAACAATAACCTCTCACAAATTCATCCCTAATTACCTTGTAGTATCACAACAATCAATTTGGCTTTTGGACCTATTAAGTGGGGCACATGAATAAATATCAAACATTGAAAGAGATAAAAGGCTAATCAAAATTAATTAATAATAAAAACTATATTAAATGCCTAGTTGAATTATCCATGTGCAATTAATACATATCTAAAAAATGAAATTCAAAAAATCAAAATAGCCTATACTTTCATCATTGCCTTTATGAGTTGTCAAGCTCTTTGGAAATATCCTAAAATATTTATTTTGGAGATCCATGCCTAGTAATTGAAAATCATAATTACTTAAAAACTATTAACCCTACAAGGGTTATATTTTACTCACCTAAGTTAGGTTTGCACCCATTCTAAGCCTTAACTCAACCCTAAATCACCTTGGGTGAGAGTTAAATCCTTAGGATATAAATACAATGCCATGCCTCTTCATTTTTAATCTCTCATAAGCCAAATTTATAATGAAAATTTGGAGAGAGACATAATCTATTTTATTGGAAGTAGTGTTATAATGCCAAAATTTTGAGCCAAGAAAGCATAAGCCACATCAAATCCAATGGTACCAAGGAGAGAAGGAGCCAACAAGCTTTATTTGACAAAAACTTATTGATGCACAAGCTGAGCAAGCCACACAATAAATCATTTAGAGATCCTAATGAAGATAAAGGATTTGTGTCTTTTATGTTTTAGTTATATTTTTCATTTGGTCTTTATTACTAAGCTCTCCCTAAGTTCTAGGCTAGGAGTGTAAGTGTTAGTGTTTTTTTATTTGAGTTTTTGTTAATTTAACTAACATTATACTAACCTCCCTTATTAGATTCATATGATCACACTCTCCACTCTCCTCCTTAGCATAATGCACATATTTCCCCCATAAAGGTTCCTGACTCTTAGTAATAAGGAAGATTAAACCTTGGTCGATTAAATCTTTGGTAGAATTTACTTGGAAAGAGTTTATAGAGATCTCAAGGGATATAAGAAAGATATAGGAAAGGTTGTTTTTGTGTCCCTTGAAATGGTTCATTATCAATAAATGATGTGAATATAGGATATGATACTTACCTTACAACTTAATACATTTCATTATATAAATGTCGATGGTGGGCCAAGGCCTAGGCAGGTCCATTCTAAAAAACATTTTTTCTCAGTCTTGATGTCCACATCTATCTTGAATTTTTTTTCATGAGTTCTTATTTATATCACTTATCCTAATAGGAATTAATTACTTCACAACTCATTCCTTAAACTTCCCCTATCAGCTCTTCATAGATGTTAATCCATATCACTCTTATACACATAATCCTCTAGTTTTAACCTAAGGCAAAGTTTTTAAAATGGATTCATCATAACCATTAACCCTTAGTATAAATACCACTAAGCTCAATTTCTCTAGTTTACACCACACCTTTGGATTGTATTAAACATTTACATAGAAAATAGGTTCTAATATATCTTAGTCCCCACCCATGACTTCAAAACCTTCCTTCTCCAAATTATATCTCAAACCACAATCATAACAATCATCTCAGATTTTAAAAAGGCCACTTATTTAATAATAATTTACTCACACTTCACACATTTCAAAAAAGTATTTGAGCCCTTACGATGAATGAGTTAATCTTTATAATTAATGGCATTAAGTTCATATCTTATCATTGATTAATCATCATATGAAGAATCCCCTTCCCAAAACTTAGAGTTTTAGAATTATCATTGTTAATAATTTGCACTATTTGTCTAGTAAAATTATTTGTCCTTTACCAATTGATATATTTTAGGTTAAAAAACTAAGATTAGCTAACCCATCAACTACCCTATTACCCTCTCTATAAATGTGGCCAATATAAAACTCTTGGAAATGTTTTATTAGACCTTTGGCATCTTCAATATATTTTTGTATGGACCAAGAGAATTTTTATTTATCTAAAACAATTCAATATATCTAAGTAGTCCCCTTTGATATCCAAATTTATAATTTTAAACTTCACCACTAGTTTAATTCCCTACAGATTAACTTTGGATGCTACCACATTATTGGTCTGATAGCCGATGGGGCCTGCATAATAAGCCACTACTCCACCCTCAGAATATATAATAACTCCTCTTACACATACAACATAATAATACATAATTATTTGACTACCAAAATATATAATTAGATAAAATTATATAAATATCTTAAAATTCTCTTCCTTGCTTACAATTGCTTGAGTGACAGTTTACCCATAAATCTAAAAAGTAGTATAGCTTCTAGCTTGTCAATTATACCATAACTTTTAACCTTGTCTTGTAGACCCAATTTGTACCAATAACATATTTATTCAATATATTTTAACCAAATTTAATTTATCATTCCTTTAATTTAATCCATCTCCAATTTCACATCATCAACCCATTCTTTCTTTTGACTAGCTTTTGCATAACTTCTAGGTTCACTAGTTGTTAACTACTATACATGCACCCTTGTGAAGCTAGTTTCAAGCCTACACAGTCTAAATTAATATGGATAAAATCTTGTATCAGTTAGGATTTCTAATCTACACTACCAAATTTCAAGGGAAAAGAGAATAATGTAAACTAAAAGGAAAACCTATCTAACTGAGGTGATACACCAAAATATGTCCACTTGTGTAATATGCACTTATAAGGATAAATAATAAAATGTACATGATTTCAATTTCAAAATGAGATTATCCAAACATCAATGTTACACACATAGGTTTATCTTTATGCATGATCTAAAACAACTAATTACTAGGTCTCTCAAAGACACTAAGGAAAGCTCACACTTCCCATATGTGCAAGATAATTAAAGAACACTATGAAACCTATAAGGATAAACTAACACCTATAAATATGTATAGAATATGGGAAAAAATGAGAATAAGTATGCACTATCATAGTCATTTATAAAAATCCCATGAAAATACACTAATCAGAAGCTTTGAGGAAGCATGAATTCAGTATTATCCATATTACATTACAAAAATAAATATGCAAAAAAAATGGAGGCACCTGCTTGCCCTAAATGGATTGCACCTACAAACCTAACTATAAAGACAATAATTCTCACATAATTTGGTTTCATTAGCAAAATAATATTGAAAAAGAGACATCTATTAAGATTTTCCCTTACAATATTTGCATTGGGAAAGGCATCCCTACTAAACCCTTAATTAGTCCTAGGTAAATGAAACATAATTAAACTAATAACACTAAAAATAATGACTATAACATAAATATTATAATATGTTATTCATTGGTACACAACATCATCCAATCCACTTTTTAGTTTATTCTAGATGGTCTTAACTTGTGTATGTTATTATTTCAACTTTACACCGTTATTGTGTCCCAACCCATCAAGGTAGTCGACAGACAAGCCCTAAACTGAACCCTATACTACAACCTCTCCATTCAAATTAATCAACTTGCACTGATCAGTTGGTTTAATTATGGGTGTAAATCTATTTTTCTATCATCATGAAACTATGATGTGTCTTGTGTATTCTCAAACCTCTCCATCTCCCACCATCATGTTTTTGAATAACTTCCATAAACCATCAATCTCATTTTGTTTTAGAGAATTTTTGAATCTGGATGCTCTTGGGAAGGTTTGTTTTTGTATTCCTTATTTCAGTATGTCTTAATTTCCATTTTCAAAACCCCATGAGGCAGTTGGCTTTGTGAGTTATGTTCTTTATGATTATTTTGAGTTTTCATTACTAATGCATTTATATGTGATGAAAATTAATGCATTTAATTTTCAATACTAATGTATTTTATGTGATTTTTAGTTTTTCTCAAGTCATTTTGAGTCAAAATGACAAAAACATAATTTGACACTCTAAACCATTGAATTCTTCTAATTCAAAAGCACATGACATGTGAATGTGTTATTACATGTTGATAATGTCTTAAATGGGGTATTGCTTCATACATAACTGACACCTTCTCATTATACTCTAGTTAAATTATATCTCAATAAATTGATGTTTTGACTTGTTTGATTAATTGAGCAAACAAATTTCCAATGAATTATAAAAAATTAATCAAACTTGCTTAAGCAAATTAAACCAAATTAAGGGTTTAAGTGTAAAATACATGGAAGATATTTAAGATATATTAATTATAAATTCATTTCTAATATCTACATCATCTAGTGACATCATCAGTGGAGTGGCATCTATAAGCTATAAATGGAACAAATATATAGTTTAAGCCCTCCCATGCCTCTTTAAAGCCCCTTTCTTCTAAATATTAATGAAGATATTTATGGATTGAGACTCTAAAATTGAATTCATTCATGGCCACACATCTTGATCTCAAGATGGATGGTCATGGTTGATTCTGATAAATTCCAAAAATCTATAAATACTGTTGGGTGAATATTTTGTCACCAGCCAATTGATGGCAAAATAAGTGCATCAACCACAGCATAAGGAGATTTATACAACAAAATGGGTGTGGTGGCCACAACTAGATTGAGACAAATCTCTCCTCTCATCAAGGGGAGGTTCCCTATAAACTTTAGAATACTGAATATAATTATGCTGAAAATACACGTAGGGGTGAAATCATACCATCCATCTCTCTTTTTTTGGAGATGATGTTCATAGAATAGAGGAGAATTATGGTGTAATTACTGAAGGAATTTCTCTTATTTCAAAAATGGTATTTAACAAACAATAGGAATCCTTCTTGGGTAGTGATGATAACCATAAGAAACCCACAAAGCACAAAGTCTTTTTTTGCTTCTCCCACTAATTAGGATAAAGTAACACAGTAAGTTTAAATGTAGCTCAAAGTCTACACCTAAAACTACAATAGAGTAAAGGATAATGAAGGATAAAGAGAGCTCAAAGTCTCTCTAGTATCCTTTACATGAAACACAGACTAAAGACAATTTTGGTAGCACAAAGTCTCCTACAGTCAGCTTCAGGACATCTTCCAGCTATTTCCACTCATTCTGCTTATTTGATTAAAGGGGCAAGACTATATTTAGGAAAAAGACATAAGAATGATTTCCTAGATAATACAAGATATTTCAACACAAAGTCTAAAAGGTCACTTGTTTTCTCATTCATTTAACAAAATATGATTAACAGTCTGACCTCAAAGTCTCAGGATTATCTTTCAATTTGGGTAGAGCTTCGCTTCTGATAATCGAGAGATCTCTCCTTTAAAATATGAGAGACTACAATATATATAACATCCAAAGAAAGACTTGGGTGCTTGTTTTCATGAAATGGCTTGTGCTACATTGAATGCATTGAATGTTGTAAAGGGGCCTTGCTAGAACAAATCATCAGCCTTAACTTTGTCATTCTAAATCATCTCAAATGTCTCTTCCTAAGCATGGGTTACCTGGTCTTCTTTATGATGCTTACATGGCTGTCCATTCACCTTTACTTAATGAAGAAAAATAGGCCACACCATTGAATGTTTATGTTCTCTGAGGTCCACTTGGTGGACTGCTCCACCCACTGGAAATAACTCTCCTACAGATATTCCTATATTTCCTACAGTTGTTCTCTCTTTCCTTACCACGTTTTGTCTCTTCCTAAGCAATCTGAGCTCTCGAGGCTACCTTCTTGCTTTTTGTTGGTCTTTTAGCTCCTTTCTAGGCTAGTCATTGAGCTTGTTCTCAGGTCTTTTGAAAACCAACATTTATTCCATTACCCTAAAATTGACATCTGTGGGAACGTCATTGGTCACTTTGAACCTCTTTAAACCTTGAACCTTGAACTCTTTTTTGGAATCTTTTTCTTCATCCATTTTCTTGAAGCTTCCATTCAAACTTTGAACTCTTTAAACCTTTTGAACCTTTTGAACCATTTCAGTTCAAGGTTCAACAGTTCAAAGGTTCATTCTCTTTCTTTGAATCCTTTGAAGCTTCAAACTTTTTGGATCCTTTCCTTTTCCTTAAGTCCTTTGAAGTCTTTGAACTTGTTGAACCTTTGAAATTTTTTAACCATTTCGATTCAAGGTTTAATAGTTCCATCTTCATTCTTAGAAGCCTTTTATTCTCTAAGTCTTTTGAACTTTGTTGAACCTGTTGAACCTTTGAACTTTTGAACCTTTAAAATTTCAAGGTTCAATGGTTCAATGATTCAATGTTAACTCTTCAAAGCCTTCTTTTCTTTAAGTCCACCGAAGTCTTTGAACCTTTGAACTCATTGAACCTTTGAACCTTTGAACCTGTGAATGTGGGGTTCAATGGTTCATTCCATTTGTTTAAATCCTGCTGTTAATTCTTTTGATTGAACCTTGGTGTTAAACTAGCCTTAAAACACTAAGGAAAATCCTCAAGTGTTATGAACTTCCTTTGGAGAAAGCCTACCTATTAAACCTGCTGAACCTATGAGTTCTTTAGTTGAAAATGCTTGAATAATTAAAGAACTTGGCTGATCAAAATATTTTTGAGAAAGAAAAGAGAGATTGTTGGTCTGCATGACCAAAATGGTCAGTATGTTGTCCACAAAAGCAAGTGATGGATTTTTGGAACAACAAATATAAGGGTCCTCACTCATCCTTTCAAGATATTTTTGTGTAATATTATTATTCTAAATTTTCAATAGGATAGCTTCAAATATTGGCACACATCTGATCAATTTCATGATCCTAGTTCATTGGTGTATTGAGAGATGATGTAGGAACAAGCCACTCATCATTGATAAAAACTTGGAGCACCAAATTAGGGGAAAATCATGTTTTTGAGCCACACTTAGAGGAGGGATGCTCTTGGGAAGGTTTTATGTTGTATTCATTATTTCAATATCTCATAATTTCCATTTTTAAAACCCCACGAGGGAGTTGTCTTTATGAGTTATGTTCTTTATGCTTATTTTGAGCTAGGTGAATTTTTTAGGAGGTATGAGTAGATAAATTTATTTTATGTGATGAATTTAGTATTAATAAATTTCCCACTTCTTCCAAATAATGTATTATTTGGAATGCCTATTTCTTAAGTCTTCCTAACCTATGTTATCCCCTAGACCCCATGTTGAAACACTAATGTGATAGAGAGAATCAATATTGAGTGAAGTGAATATGTAACTTGTCCTTGTTTCAAAGTGCATGATAAGGTATGAGAAGAGAAAATCTTATGCTGTATCACCTCTATAGTCTAGGTTTATTTTCATGTTATCTATATCCCTTTTCATTCCCCTGCTTAGTAATAGGATTAGATCTTTATTGATACATCAATTGGAGCTATCCCATAATCAAGAGATCCACCTCCTAATAAGGATACCCACAACCCTGAGGTGGTTCAATTATCTCACTTGAATGAGAAGAATCTTGTCCTATCTCCCTATTGGGTGTAGGTTCAAGTGATAATAGTTTTTAATCCAACACCCCATGGAATGCTTAAGTCTTCCTAGCCTATGATATCTCCTAGAACCCATGTTAAAATATTGATGTAAGAGAGAATCGATATTGAGTGAAGTGTATATGTAACTTGCCCTTATTTCAAAGTGCATGATAAGGTATGAGTAGAGCAAATATTTTGGTGTATCACCTCTATATTATAGGTTTATTTTTATGTTATCTCTATCCCTTTTCATTCCCCTAGCTTAGTAGTAGTATTGGAGATTTATTGATACATCAAGGGGAGTTATCCCCTAATATAGAGATCCACCTCCTAATAGGGATACCCATAGCCCTGAGGTGGTTTAATTATCTCACTTGAATGAGGAGAAGCTTGTCCCATATCCTCATTAGGTACAGGTTCAAGTGATAATATTTTTTATTCCAACACCCCATGAAATGCCTATTGCTTAAGTCTTCCTAACCTATGTTATCTCCTAGACCCCATGTTGAAACATTGATGTGAGAGAGAGAATAGATATTGAGTAAAGTGTATATGTCACTTGTCCTTGTTTCAAAGTGAATGATAAGGTATGAGTAGAGAAAATATTTTGGTGTATCACCTCTATAGTATAGGTTTATTTTAGTTTTATCTCTATCCCTTTTCATTCCCCTAGCTTAGTAGTAGGATTGGATATTTATTGATACATCAAGGGGAGCTAGCCCCTAATCTAGAGATCCACCTCCTAATAGGGATACCGACATCCCTAAGGTGGTTCAATTGTATCACTTGAATGAGGATAAGATTTTCCCATCTCCTCATTCATTAGGTCTCTCCACCTGGTTGAGGTTTTTAGGATGCCTTTATGCACCTTTTAC
The DNA here is from genome assembly GCA_037957365.1 of Torreya grandis. Lineage (NCBI taxonomy): Eukaryota > Viridiplantae > Streptophyta > Pinopsida > Cupressales > Taxaceae > Torreya > Torreya grandis. The sequence continues at coordinate 61,954 of JARHVA010010555.1, read as the reverse complement.
TCTTTCAAACTTGCTTGGAGTAGGAAGGAAAGGAGTCCTTTTTGGAGACTTGAGACCTTTTCAAACTTTTACAACTCTTTCTAGTTGATATTCAATTTTATAAGAATGGAATTTCCAAAACTTAGGTTAAGGATTTTTTAAAATTCCAAACATAGTATTACATATAGTGAGAATGATAAAGGAGAGAGAAAGACAAAGTAAAGACTTAAAACAAGGAGATGAAACCTTCACTAGGTCCTTTTCAAACTCTAACATGGCACTTCCTTATTCTTCTATTTTATTCCTTCTCAAAAGTGGTGTAAGGGTTAATTTTGACTTGTATTATAATAATGAAGAAGTCTTGAAGAGGTCATCATCCTTGATTGGTGGATTTGACCAATAACAATACCTAAATCCTTGCTAAGGAACCCTATAGTCTTGTTTGAATGCCTCTCTTGACTAGAAAAGCTTGTTTACATTAAAATAGGTCTTCAAGTCCCATTAAATTATTCATTTCAATTATTTATCTCCTTAATTAACTAAGTATCTCCACTTGTTTGAGGTTTTTAGGAGGCCTTTATGCACCTTTGACTCTTTCAAACCTGCTTGGAGTAGGAGGGAAAGGAGTCCTTTTTGGAGACTTAATACCTTTTAAAACTTTTACAAATCCTTATAGCAAATATTTTACTTCTTTTTTCCTTCCATGTGGCATATAATACATGTATTATCCTTGAAAAAGATTGTTATAAGACTTATATGTTGATTTGGTTATTTGACCCCTTGAATTGCTCATTCTTCATCATGGTGTAGAAGGGAAAGAGTTGAATTTATCTTCAATAATGTAGTGTTCCTCCATGGATTGCCTCTAAAAAATATAATATACTTTTATTAATACATTTTAATCCCTTAAACACTCAAAAATACTTGGTTTATCATCAAACTTTGAATTTCCTCTCAATCCCTTATAGCCCTCCAAATAGGTAAAGCTCCTCATATGGAATAATATATAGATGACTATGGAAAACTGAACATATATTTGGATACCCACTAATATATTACAACTCCACATAATTTTATGATTATATTCTAAGGTTAAGTGTCCTTTATAGCTCATTCTCTCTCCCAAATTAGGCATGATTAGCCCTCCTTGCCTAAAAGGTATAAATCTTGATATAGAGATTTCTCACACATGAGAAACTCTATAAAATTATTTTATTCACTCTTACCATGTTGTGACCACACTCCATGATAAATTTTAAACTCTAGAGCATTGTAGAGGTATGCAAACCATGAAATGACCATTGGTAAGGTTATCCTTTTAAAGCATTTTTAGATTGCCTTGAAATATTTGATTTTTTTGGACACTTTTGATTTATATGGTATGAATTTTTGGACTTGGATATGTATAATAACTCCCAAATTACCTCTACTAATGATTTTAACTTATCCACACTTTTCAACAACCCCATTTTTCCTTAAAACCTTACAAAAGTATAGTTTTATTTAAATATGTATAGGTTCAAGTACAAACAAATGCCATGTGGATGACCTTCAAATATTTTGGAATAATGTTTGTTAAGTTACAAGGTTAATAATTTTCATTTGGAGGCATATTCTTTAGTTTTTTATACATATACCTCTTAGAAGGGTTTAAAAGAGGTTATGGGTATCCTTAGGTCATAATGATTATTCATAAAGAATATGAACATAATCCAAAAAATAATGACACTAAGTTTGTTTATATAGAGGCTCTTAACACCCCTAAAATATTAGACTCCCATGTAAATCCTCCATATCATTCCAAGCATCAAAATGTGACTTAAACCTAGCTGCCAAGGTTACTTAGGAGCTTGAGGAGGTTGTACTTGCTTGAGAACATTTGAAAAAGTTTGTTTTTCACTCCATATGGTTCCTTGAGGTTTTTTTTACTCATTTTATCCTTATCAAATATCTACCTTCATCACTTTTATCTCAACATCATTTAGAACTCCTAGAATGATGCTTAGGGTTTCTTGGTAGCATGGTGTTCTTGACCCTAACTCTATCACTTTTTTCATTCTACCTAAAATAGGCACTTGATCAAGTTTTTTAACTTCATTATCAATTAATACCACCTCCTAGTCTTTTCAATAACTTGAATTGTCCTTAAATGTCCTCTTAATCTCCTAGGCATTATTTGGTCAAATAGCTATGTAGGTAATGAGAGCAACATAAGTGATCATTTGAGGCTTTTATTACCTTTTGAATTGGAATCCAACCATGTCAAAGAAACCTTAATGTATAAGATAACATTACAATGTATAAGAGTCTCTCTCCCATCATAATATAATCACATAATGAGAAACTTGGATAAGCTACCTATAGGAGGACATATCATGGTTCTTTGTATATTGTGAGTAGTAGGGATTTCTCAATGATCTTACCCTTATTTTGGATATGAATACTCTGATGTTATATCCTTATTGTCTTAAGAGATCCAATTGACCTCATAGTCTACATTTCATAATTAAAATAAAAGTATAACCCAATTGTAGGTGTTCTTCCCTTATCATCTAGGCCTTCAATGAAAAGATAATGCATGAAATTAGAGGAAGGGTAAGGAAATTTAGTAGGTATTAAAAGTTATTACATTTTATTCCATTACCCCTATATCCCTTACCCATTTTCATTTACCTCCCATTGTTAACTCAAATCAAACCAAGCCCATCCCATGCTCTATTAGGTTTATTTATGGGTGATGTTTAGACTGAGTTTCAACTTTGGATAGAGAAGATGAGAATTATCAAGACCTTTAATAGGTCCAAATAGACCCTATTAATCACTTACCACCTCTAAATTTTTCTCCATTCCTTCCATGTCTACCCAGATCATGCATAGTATATCTAATTCTCACCATATGTGTTAATACATAGTCAAAGAGTCATGGCTAAAGGTATCTTTGGACTATCAATTTTAGAGAGGTGAGGCTTATAATAATAAGGTATTTGAGACATTTGGATGTAATTTTCAACTTAAAAATGTGTTATTTATCTCTATAAAATCTTTTAGAAGTTATTCTTTTCTCTACTTACACTACCTTAACTTCATAGCCTAACTGTGTTTTTCTACTCATATTATTATTGTAGGTAGTCATTTTAGGAAGTATTGACTATTTTAGGTTGTCATTTATATAATAAAAAATATATTTATATGTCATTTAACACTATTAATCTTTCATAAAATCCCCAAAGAAATACCAACTACCTTGTAGCCAAACTATGATGGTTATAGGTGATGATTTAGTCTTGAATAGGATACTTAGAAATGGAGTGAGTTGGTGATGGCTTGAATTTGAAGTTACCTCACTATATATTTTAAGAATATTTAATTTTTAAATCTCACTTAAGACCCAAAAATCCTTAGCTTTACTTTTAAAAAACTCAATCATCAAGACAGTTTGTGGACCCCGTTGTATGGATTGAGATCATCAAGTTGGAGAATGTGAGGTGGAGATTTCTCTATGTGTAAAGATTGAGGAGAGGTGGGAGGTTGGTTTCAAGAGAAAAAAGTGACTCAAATACCTCTACTGACCTTTCATAATCCACTCTTAACTTGAATAAGCATTAACTTTTCTATAAGGAGGTTTGAATAACATGAAAACAAGAAATAACATATTACCTTAAACAACACAAAAATACCTTAACTTCTTTGAATAAGGGAAATTTTAATGTTATTTATCCATCAAATCTATCCCTATATGACTAATTTATTATATAATTTTAATTATCTCTTTGGGTTGATTGATATGACACCCTTTTTGTTTTTTAACCCTAAGTTAGGCTCTTAAAACAAGATAATTACCTCCCCATACCTCTAGTACAAATTCCATGACTATTGTAGATGTTTCCTAGCCTAAATAAAGTCCACCAACATTCACCTACTAAGGATTCCATGAGCATTTTCACTTGATATCCCCATGTAATTCTCACTTTATCCTCTAAAACTAGGAAATGAGATCAAATTAGTAGTCTCATTGTGCCTACCTATTTATTATCAGCGTCCTCTAAACATGACATATAGGCTTGACTAGTAAATTTAGCCATAATAGGCCTTTTTGGGTCTTTTAATCCTAATGAGTGTCATTAACAACTTTTAATATCATTAGAGTGTCTTTTTAACAACCTTATGCTCATACATATTTATTTTATTGTTGTATAACCCTTTTACCACTGACATATCATTGCTTCAATGACCTACTCACTAGGAGCTTTCATCGAAGAAGTCTCAAGCCATTGGTCATAAGTGACTTCTTGAGCCATGTTATCTTCAAAATCTTATGAATTACTCCCAAATTTTAATTTATATTTATTTCTCTTTAATTCTTATACTAGGATCATGTTTGCATTATTGAGGTACTTTTCACATGCTAGAAGCTCATTAACTACAAGTGTACCTTGTTGAAGAGACTAACTCACCCAAAACCATCTCAGAGGATATTATAATAAATATGGATACATATGAACCTTTGATTTTATGAATTAGGTGTGAAATTAATTAAACATTTACTTGATAACCCCTCAATATGAAAACTCTTTATTGACAACTCAAATCATGCTCCAAAATTGATCAAATAGACCATTCACAAAGATACTATAGGAAACTAATTTTATGTCACATGTACCTTCCTAGAAAGAGTTACCTAATTAATCCACATGTAATAGGTCATATTTTACCCTAAAATAATCTCACTTTAACCATTCTTTTCCATTGAATCTTGAAGCAAAGGAATGGAGGAAAACATAGACCCTATCTGGATGAATCAACCATGTAGACCCCCTACACTCTTAGTGATTGTTCATAAATATGGGGGAATTAACCTAAAAACCAATTAAAAAAACTTGAAGGACTATAAGGTCCCTATTATTTAATAATATATTCTATCTTAACTCTATGTCCTAATCATACCAAGCAAAAACTAATGGCTTTCTTAGAGCTGTCAAAGAGGTCAATATGAGATAAAAGTAGGTTTTCTTCATTTTAGAAATTGAAACTTCCTCCAAACCATGTATTTGACCTTTATGGGACTAAATTAGATCATAAATAAACTTTACACCTAACGCCCCTCTAAAAACTTGTAAGGATACCTCAAATGGCTTGTTTTAATGTTGAAAATGCCATAATTACTAAGGAGACCTGATGGAAATAATGCCAAAAGTGTTTATAAGGCCTATAAATGTCTAAATAGGTAAATCATGATGAATTCATCTTATTTATTATAATATACTATCATTACTTTGTAAAACTTCTCTTGAAGCCATAAAATGGTAAAAATTAAATATAAATGAGTCATAAAGTTAGTCCAAAAAGTCATCAACCTAATTGATCATATGTAAGGCATGATATGATCTTGAAACATGATATGAGGCCTATTAAGACACTCTAGACCCATTTCATTTTTTGAACACAACTATCTACTAAGAAGGGGTGAATCAGTATATTGACTTAGTTTTTTTTTTTTTAACTTTTAATGCAAATTAAAGATATATGCAAAGATCACATACATACAAATAGACACAACACTAGATCAAACATGGAAAACCCAATATGGGGAAAACCACCATGAGAAAAGCTACTAGAATCTAATATTATAATCCAAACTCATAATTAATAACCTTAATGGTTATAATGTTTAAGGGAACTGACCCTAAGGAGACACCAATCCCCTGATTTAAGATCACTTACTCTAAGGAAGCACCCACTCCCTAACTGATCACCAACTCAGCTTCTTCTAATGGCACCAACCAATCAGATCTTATCTTGGAGATATAACTCCAGATTATAATTTTTTTCATAAATGAATCCAATTATCTATTCTCTATTATAGGTCTGGTCTATAACTACTCATACTCTACACATCTCTCTTCTCTTCTCTTGGCCCTCTACTTTTGTGTCTCTATTTTTTATATTTAACACACTTCAACAATAATAGATCATACTCTTTTCACCTCTACTTCTATGTCTCTATATTATTCTATATGACATAATTCTAGAAACTTTATACTATATCCTAGATGACATATATATAAATATTTGATCTAGGTCTTGCATCTTCTCTATGTTCACACTTGGACTATAACACATCATCCTCCATCTTGGAATTAGTTCAATATGCAGGTTTCTCACTTCTTGAAATCATGCACCACCACCAAGATTCTCTATCTTTTACTATATTTAGAAAATATCAGGCTCTAGTATTGATATACATGCCTTGTTATATAGTTTGGATCAAACACAACAATAAATATCATTATCTATGTCATATTATGCATATTTCCTACATGTTTCATGGCTTGACCATTAGGATGAACACATATTTAAATATGGACCATTGATATTAGGTTTCATGCTATGATGTGATGATCCTTGTTCAATCTACTCAACTTTAAAATGTGTCCATTAGATCAAGTTCTGATAGGCTCACACACTCCATTGGATCCTTTTTTTCTTATGGACTTTACCTTTTCAAATTTAAAATGCATCTATTAGATCCTTTGATCTGAGATCTGATGCACTAGGCTAGGGGTCCCAGCTGAAGGAATGACCCAACTTGTAGCCTATACCCTCAACATATGCTCCCTTAGCATCTTCCCTTATCCTTAGATTTTGCCCTGCAGGGTCTAACAAGTCATCAATAACCTCATTATAGATTTATAGATATGAGACATGAAGAAGGAACTCTCATCCTAGTGTATCTTGAATGATGCTAAATACATCCTTCACTGCTAGAGGTATTATTCCAGGAGACTTTTGATCACCATGCATTGTATGGGTCTTTCCACTAATTGTTACATCATATACAAACACCGTGCCTACAAAAGAGAACATTTACACCCTCCATTGCACCACCGACAACATGCTGAGCAGCTATATCATAGACATGCCATGTGGTAGTTTCTGGCCCAAACACTCTATCAAATGCATAAGCCGTCATTGGATTGTATTCATTTTGAAAAGTTGTATCTCCATCTGCATACCACACTATTTCATCTCCCTTCTAAATTTCTCATGAAAGTTCCAAGTGTCAGAAGAACATTATTAATATAAGAACCTTCCTTCCTTCACAACCCTGTGGTCTCTATTTTTGAGCTTTTAGAGCCTGCAAGGTCAATGAGATTCAGCTGAGAAAGATCGACATCTTCCTCTCCTCTATTTTCACCACAAGGACTGCTTTCAATTGTCAGTGTAAATATTGTATGGCTTCGACTACTGAGCAAGTTAAAATTATTGGATCCCACATGTCTGTGCTCTTCTCCAGCAGCTATAAGAGACAAAGCATGAGCTGGAGACAAAACAACTTCCTCTTTTATACCCTCACTAGATTAGATTTATGCCTACGCAAATACATACCATTTGCCATGGTCTCATTATCTTGAAAGCATCTTTACACAGTCTACATCATTTGTCATGGATAAGCCTTTGCTAAATAGGTGAACATCCTCTTTGGATCTGTATCTTCACCCAAAGCTCAAAACACAAAACTTTCTAAATAGACTAATGAATCCCTATCAGGACTTATGAAAATTATGCTATAGAAAAGTATTTGTGGACTCCTACATCTCCCATGCATTCATTTTAATTTTACATTGAGTGATCCTTGGATAGTGACTATGTGTGTATTTGAAAGCCCTGCCACATACCCTATTTAAAATCCTTTATTACACATAGAATTCCTTAAATCTCTTGATCATGTAATACCATTTTCAACTTGTTCTTGGCATACACCTAAAGGTTCCTCATGCATATCTTACACCATAATTTAATCATTATTCTTTAAGCTCTTAATGGAAATTATATACACACAGGCCTGCTTACAGCTGAAACAGAGTTCTACAGATGACATAAGAATCAACATCATTTTTTTCTTGATCAAATAAGAGCACTTACATAGAAAAGGATTAATACATCCATGACCATGATCAATGACCTTCTTAGACATCTTCATGCCTTCTTTTGTTCTCATATCCAAACTTCCATTCTTACATGCTTACTGATCATTCTTCCTCTCTCCTTGAATGAGAGATTCTCCTTCTGTCCTTCCTCTTCTCTACGTCCCTCTTATTCTTTTTAATGAATTTTTCTTTTTCTCTTTTTAAGAGCCTCCTCTCTAACCTCTATGCCCAACTTGGGCTCAAGATAAAACAAAAAAATGAGTTTTTAATTTGCAACAATATACCAAGGTTGAAATATTTTCAACCACTCCTCCGTTATTTTCTCAACAACCCCAACAATTACTTTTTACCTTTACTTTTTTTTACAATTACTCCTCATTAACAACATTTTAGAGGAAAAAATACAATAAATTGAATTTGAATTCAATCATCCCAACGTAACCATGTCTTGCCAAGATGTATGTAGATGCTCCTGCATCATACTCTCCCTCTAGAAAGGATTTGAACCTTAGTTCAAATGAACTGCTGCCTCCATGCATTAGTCTTCACTATATGTCTGGGTCCCAAGGTCTTGTGAATTCCAATGTTTTTTTTTGTCTATGATAGTCTTTGTCTTTCATTTTGCTTTTCTTCCTCTTTAGATATGTCCTTATTTTTTTCTCAGCTGCCATCTCCCACTTCCATGCTTCTTCATCTTCATACATGTCTTCTAGATCTTCTTGTTGTTCTTCTTATTTCATGAGCTTCTCTAATGACTCATGTATGTCATTCACTTTAGCAACCTTCATACCTACATACAAAACATTCAAAGCCACCTTAGAATCAAAATCTTTAGGCCATGAAGCCTCTTGGCTGCCTTCACATTCTTGCTCTTTGATCAAAACTGTCCTTGCCTCTTGGGTTTGTTCTTTTATTGCTTCACTCTTCCCAATGGTGTCTTCACCATGGCTTGTACCTTCATTCATTTCTTTTTAATGACCAAACATCTCCTCCAACATCTTCAACTCTTCTTTTAGTAAGATCTCATCTATATCACTATCTTCATCAAACTTGGGCTTATCAACTTGAAAGATTGCTTGTCCTTTACTAGCCTTACTCTTCATCTCATCCTTTCTTGAGTTGTCTTTGTACAAACCAACTTCTTCAATATACTCATCAAATATAATTGATGTACCCTTACCTTGTGTTTCCTTACTCTCTTCAACTTCTCTTTGAAGCCATCTTGTTTGTTCTTGCATTCAATGAGACATTGATTTGTTGTATACCCATCTCTTTCCTCATTAACCAACCATTTGGAATTCTCTCCTTGCTGCATATTAGTCCACATATCCACTTTCCATTTTCATTTATCATGAAAATATCATTGAAGGATTCAAAAACATCATCATAAACCATTTGTTTACCTTTCCATGTACTTGTGTCATCCTCACGCCTTTGGTTGCTTGTGTCAACCTTCACCTTCCTCCATTGAGTTCTTGGTGTTGTTACCTCAACACTCACATTTTCTCTCTTTCCCTTATTAGGTACCCATACTTGTTTCTCCTTCTTATCATTTGTCTTCTCAAACCATGTAGGCATCCTGCATCCATGCTCTTGTACCAGCACTTCTTGTTGCTTGAGAGTTTGCTTCTTCCACCATTTAGGCATCACATATCTATGGTTAATTGGAAACTTCACCTTTCTCTTTGATTATCTAACATGCATATCAATAGTTTCATTCTTATAAGAATAAGAAAAATCAATTTTTGAATTCACCTTTACCTCCTTAATGGGCTGCTCCATTAGTTCTTTGACTTGCATAGCTTCTTGATTATTTGTACTTTCTTCTTCCTTTATACTTGACTGCTCTCTTTCCTCTTCTTGGCATTCAATAGCATCATGGAAGTCATCTTCATCTTCCATCTCTCCTCTTGCTTGTATGGGTTCCTCAACACCTTCCTTATGCATTAACCAATGCATCTCTTCTTATTTATCATCAAAAACAAACTCTCTTCTCTTTCTTGCACATTCACTTGTGCACTTGGTGTCTCCTCTTGCACCAATATCTTCACTCTCCAAGGCCCTTCTCTTGACCTTCACAAGGCTACTCATACCTGCAATTACCCATGCAAAGATAACATTAGATATAAAAATAAGAGACCACAAGGTCCCTATGAGTGTTCTCTTCACCAACACTCTTATCTTTTCAAGTGCTCTTCCTGGCACTTCATGTTTTCTTTCTTCTCTTCTCTTGTTCTCCTCAATGAGAACCTTCTTCTCCACCTCTTCCTCTTATTGATCACTTGGCAACCTATTCATCCTCTTGCCTCTATGGGCTTCTCTCTTCTTGGCAATCTCATTTTGCCTTCTTCTCCTCTTCATTAGGATATCTATTGGCCACTTCATCCTCTTCTTCATTGGCCATACCCATGCTTGCTTGTCCATCTGCATCCAAGACTCATATTCATCTTTAATCTTAGCTAACTCTCTCTTTAAACTAGCAATCTCTTTATCAATTTCAATACTATTCATACCTTTCTTCTTTTGGATGCTTGTTTTCTTCTTGGTGCCCTCATATACCTTGTTGCTCTGCTCTTTTCTCAGAAATATTTCCATTTTTTGAAATCTTCACCCAAGTCTTTTCCACCTTGGTCTCTTGATCCCTTTAGGTCCACTTGTCTCACCCAAGCCTTTCTCCTTGACTGGTCTTTTGATAATCTCCTTGATCTCACCTAGGCCTTTTGCATCCTAGTCTTTTGATCCCCCTTGATGGCTTTATTTAGATTCACACTGAATCATTGGTCTACAATATGACACTACTTTAACCAAATATCAATAATTTCACAAATCCAAGCTTACCTTGCTTTGGATCTTCCTCTTGAGCATTCACTTGCTCCCTTACTTTTGAGCTTTCCAAGCTTCTCTTCTCTCTTGTCAAGCTTTAATGGCTTTAAGACTTCCTTTTCACCTGTTTGCTTCTCAAACACAATAAACTCAAATAAAATATCAAAGTTATTCATACCTTTCCTCAACAAGGTCTTCTACCACTTTGTCCTGTTGATCCTTTTCTCAATCTTGCAACAACTTATTAGCAACCATGATCAATTTCCAAATCCCAAGAGCTTCAAGCTTTGATACCAAAATTGATGCGCTGGGCTAGGGATCCTAGCTAAAGGATTGACCCAACCTATAGCCTATACCCTCAACATATGCTCCTTGAGCATCTTCCCTTATCCTTATATTTTGCCCTATAGGGTCTAACAAGTCATTAATAACCTCATTATAGATTTATAGATATGAGACATGAAGAAGGAACTCTCATCCTAGTTTATCTTGAATGATGCTAAATACATCCTTCACTGCCAGAGGTATTATTCCAAGAGACTTTTGATCATCATGCATTGTATGGGTCTGTCCACTACTTGTTACATCATATGTAAACACCGTGCCTAAAAAAGAGACCATTTACACCCCCCATCAGTCCATCGACAACATGCTGAGCAGCTATATCATAGACATGTTGTGTGGTAGTTGCTGGCCCAAACACTTTATCAAATGCATAAGCCATCACTGGATTGTATTCATTTCGAACAATTGTATCTCCATCTGCATACCATATTATTTCATCTCCCTTCTAAATTTCTCATGAAAGTTCCAAGTGTCAGAAGACTTTTATTAATATAAGAACCTTCCTTCCTTTGCAACTCTATGGTCTCTATTTTTGAGCTTTTAGAGCCTGCAAGGTCAATGAGATTTAGCTGAGAGAGATTGACATCTTCCTCTCCTCTATTTTTGCCACAAGGACTGCTTTCAATTGTTAGCATAAATATTTTATGGCTTTAACTACTGAGCAAGTTAAAATTATTGGATCCCACATGTCTGTGCTCTTCTCCAGCAGCTATAAGAGACAAAGCATGAGCTGGAGACATAACAACTTCCTTTTTTATACGCTCACTGGATTAGAATTATGCCTACACAAATACATATCATTTGCCATGGTCATATTGTCTTGCAAGCATCTTCACACAGTCTGCATCATTGGTCGTGGATAAGCCTTTGCTAAATAGGTGAACATCCTCTTTGGATTTGTATCTTCACCCAAAGCTCGAAACACAAAACTTTATAAATAGACTAATGAATCCCTATCAGGACTTATGCAAATTATGCTATAGAAAATTATTCATAGACTCCTACATCTCCCATGCATTCATTTTAATTTTACATTGAGCGATCCTTGGACAGTGACTATGCGTGTATTTGAAAGCCCTGCCACATACCCTATTTAAAATCCTTTATTGCACACAAAATTCCTTAAATCTCTTGATTGTGTAATACTATTTTCAACTTGTTCTTGGCATACACCTAAAGGTTCCTCATGCATATCTTACACCATAATTTAATCATTATTCTTTAAGCTCTTAAGGGAAATTATATACACACAGGCCTGCTTACAGCTGAAACAGAGTTCTACAGATGACATAAGAATCAACATCATTTTTTTCTTGATCAAATAAGAGCACTTACATAGAAAAGGATTGATACATCCATGACCATGATCAATGGCCTTCTTAGAAATCTTCACGCCTTCTTTTATTCTCATATCCAAACTTCCATTCTTACATGCTTACTGATCATTCTTCCTCTCTCCTTGAATGAGAGATTCTCCTTCTGTCCTTCCTCTTCTCTACGTCCCTCTTATTATTTTTAATGAATTTTTATTTTTCTCTTTTTAAGATCCTCCTCTCTAACCTCTATGCCCAACTTGGGCTCAAGATAAAACAAAAATAGTTTTTAATTTGCAACAATATACCAAGGTTGAAATATTTTCAACCAGTCCTCCGTTATTTTCTCAACAGCCCCAACAATTAATTTTTACCTTTACTTTTTTTTACAATTACTCCTCACTAACAACATTTTAGAGGGAAAAATACAATAAATTGAATTTTAATTCAATCATCCTAACGTAACCATGCCTTTCCAAGATGTATGTAGATGCTCCTGCATCAAGATCCCATATGTTGTTAGTTATTTAAAGTAACATGTACATTACTTATATCCATTATTAAATATTGGACACTTAATCTCATCAAATTAGATCAGTATTTAACTCACCTCTTAAGTCATTAAATATTAAACACTTGATCCCATTGAGTCCACTCACTTTGTTAGATCTCCTTTGCATGATCACACACTCTCTATTAGATCTTCTAACAAGCTTAATCTTTATCTTTGATTAACATTAAACTTTGACCACTTATCTTCATCTCACTGTATCCTAACATCTTGGAGCAAATTCACTCCTTTGATATCTTCAAGAGTTACTCAAACTTTACCTTGTGTATATCTGACTAAGTATGGGGACCATTTCAATATGCCTAGAAGGTCAACTTTGGATAAATATATATTTATCTATGCTCAAACACATGTTCTCAAATTTTCACCATAGGATCTCCTCACATATAAGAATCCAACAATGTATTAAACAACTCTTGAAACCTTCATGTATGTAAGATATAATGCCATTAATCTACTCACTTAGATTTCTTTGCCATAGAGCCAACTATGCTTAGAAATGACTAGAAGGCCAACTTTGTTCTTGCATAAATATTTTTGTGATTAATCACATGCCCTAAATTTTAGTTCATAAGATCTTCTCACATAGGCTATTCCATCCATATATCCATCTACTCCTAAAGCCTTCATACGTTCGAGATATGACATCATCAAAATGCCTAATTAGCTTTTTCTTATAACCTACAAATTTAAGTATGGAAAAACACTATCAAAATGCCTAGAAGCCCAAATTTACACATGCATATCTTTTTTTGTGCTACATCATGTGACCTAAGATTTAACACGTAGAAACTAGGGAAAAAATGAATAAAACCATATGATCATTTTGTCTTGATACCTCCATGTGTGTGAATGTTGAGCTAATTAACATGATTATTTGGATCTACTTGAACCATTTTGAAAATTTGTCTAAGTATATAAACTTAGTGAATTTTGTTTGAGTAGCTAACTTTGCATCCTCATATATTCTACCATGCTTGATTAGATGACTTTAAATATGGGACATAAGAACTAGGGACTAATGTCATCATAACCATATGACCAACTCCCTTAGATTCATCCACACATGTAAATGGTGACATCAATAAAGTGCATATTCATATTTTCTTGTCAAAGACCCAAAATGTCTAGATGAACAATATGAAGAACCAGATGAATTCCACTCATGCACACAAGCACTCCAACCATCCTTGACCTCTAATAGGATCCCTTTCACATCCTCAAGTCACCATACTCATCCCTAGACATTAGTGACATACATAATGCCAATAATCTCCCTTTTGACATCAATGACAATCATATTGCCAACATTCATCACTAAAAATGGATTTAAATAAGTTAGAAAATGACCAGACAAATGCAAGGCAATGATGAAAAAAACCTCAAACCTATCCAATCAACTTTAAACTTTGATAATAATAGCTTCAATTGATCACACTAAGACATTTTATGACTAACATACTAACCAATAGGACAAATAATCATGACAAGCAAGTTTTGAATTACAGGGGTGATAATTTGACCTTGGGAGGTCAAAATTGTCAACATTTTGGTGACTTGACTAGGAATCATGCTTGATATTCCTAAGAACTATACCATTTAAATATATTTTAGGCTCATAATACCAGTCTTAAATTCTAAAATGAATAGTAAAAAATTTGATCCTTGACTACAATACTCTTAACTTGAAACAAGACAACTTTTCTCCTCCAAAACAAGGAAAGAAAACACACAAAATAAGGGAACCTACCTAACAAGGAAAATATGAAATTAAACCACTTATTTGAAACAAAAGAATAATAAAAATAATCTACTAGGAAAACAAAATTGACTATAACTAACCTCTAAATAATCCTCCTCTAAAATCAAAAGGAAAGTTTTTTAGATCACTTACTTCATATGATGAACAAGGATATGAAATAGAATGCTTCTTGTAATTCTGATTCATTGAGTTTATTTCATTTATGGTTTCCAATCCTATTGAAAAACTTTCAAGTAAATCATTAGCATCAAAAAAGTCACCAATAAAGACATATTCATCTTGTACTTCAAGATATTTCTCACAATACTTGTTAGATATAACCTCATCAAGTGATACCTCATTTAGGCCTTGTCTTTGAGTCTCTATATAATCTTGATTAAAATCACCTTTCTTATCAACTATTAAAATTTCATCAAGCTCTTTAATAAGCCTCATATATTTAATCAAATCTATATCATGGTCTTCAATAGGTATTTCTTGATTAACCTTCTCATGAACATGCTCTCCAATGGGAAACATATCCTTACAAAAGTTTTCAATATATTCCAAATACTCAATGTATAATTGCTAATCATCCTTTTATTCCTCACTTTGATTAGGATAAATGAGATCAGCTTGAGTGGCATATTGATGTTTTTCATGTAGAGTTATAGGGTTATAAGGAATTTCAAATGTGTAATCATGATGTGATTTGGAATCAACCTACTCAAGGTTAACCTCTTGTTCAATAAGAGATGTCTCAAATTAATTTATGACTTCAAGTTGTACTATCTCATGGAGTTCTTCCACATCAAAACCAGATTTTTATTGCACATTTGAGGTACCATGAGGAGAATTTAGCTAAAGTTATATTGAAATAATCTCTTCAAAATCATCATGATGTTCTAATAATAACTCCACTTGATTATCTATGACCTCTTTATCATGGTCTTCAATCACACCAAAAGGGATCTCTTGAAACAAATCAATGTCTCCTTTACCCCCTGATACAACTTCTCCATCTTATTTTAAGTTCAAATTAACTTTGCTCTCACCAAGAGTAGTACCAATGAAAATTTCCTCTTCATGCATACTTGAAACATCTTCTTCACATTCTCCTTGAAACTTGATTTCAGTTGTAACTTATTCTTATATCTTCCATAGAATAGGCTCCTCTTTAAGAAGGGAGATGGTGGGAGGCTAATCAATACACACATGATTTTACTTAGGGGTGGTGAACTCCTATAAGAATTCTTGGAGAGAGATTAAGTTAATTTATCCTATGAATGTTTCATACTTTTCAACAACCACTTCAATATTCTTATAATCTTCTTGAGGTTATATCTCATATGCCACTTCATTTCCATCCTTATCAAATATGACCTCTATCTTGTCTTTAAAGTATTCTTGAACCATCCTCCAAGATGGAATAACCTTAGGTTATTGAGGAATGGGAAATGGGGCTTGAATAGGCATAAGTCTTCTTTAGGCTCAAACTCTATAACACTCACCTCCTCTTATTTCTCCTAAGACTTAACTACTTGGTTCCAAGGTAGGACATTGAAACTAGTAGGTTCACTTGGATGTTAAATTAGCCCTTTTAGAGGATTCATCTAAGAATGGTCAATTACTCCATGAGGACAAGGAGAATAAGAAGGATGATATGTTAAATAATATTTTTCTTAAATAGTGATGGGAGGAGATTAATCTACAAAGACTTGGCATGGCATAATCATAAATCATATCATAAAAAGGCCTCCAAGATGGTATAAGCTTATTTTCCTGAGGAAGGGTAGGTGTATATATAATAATACTTGGAACACAATAAGTTTTATCAAGGGTAGGAAGAGATGGTTGAGATGGTTTGGGTTGGATCTCTTGATTATCCCATCTCACTAACCTATCTATCCACCAATATTTGATGGTTCTCATTTCATGTAATTCATAAGTCTTGACATACCTATTTTCTTCTCCAACTTCTTCCCACCTATCTATCAAGATATTTACTATCTTCTTCATCTTCTATATTAGGTCAAAGGTATCACATCCAACTCTTTATCCCATACTCTCATCACCACTTTAGACTTTAGCATATTTGGATTGAATGCTAATAAGGATATGATAGGGTAAACATGATTTTGAGTTATAAATAGAGTAGGAGGAGGTGAATATGACTTATAAAATTATTTATAAGGCTATTGAGGAATATATTTGGGGTCATAAAAAGACTAATGAGGGTCACTATAAAGCTTATTATCACCATACTCTTGACAAGACTGATCATATAACTAATAAGACTCTTGGTAAAGATTATTAGGCTCATAACAAGTCTCATATAGATCATGAAAAGGATGGAATGATTCATTATAGGATTGAAAAGATTTAACATAATACTGATAAGGCTCATCAACTTGCATGAAATTTCCATTTTCTTTAAAGTGAGACATAATATTACCATCAAGATAGTGTAATGAAGATACACTTACTTGTAAGCTATACTTGGGTTGATAGAACTAGCCGATATAACTTGAAGACACCATTGATGTTTTTAATGCCTCCAGAGGTTGATTAGTTGAATAAAAACACCAACAATATATCCACTACTTTGGACTAATGTCCCATTAGGCATGCCAAAAACTATTAACTACTAGACTTACACCATTGTGAAGGTAGTTTCAATCCTTCATAGTCTAAAGAAACATCGAGACAATCCTAGGTTGTGAGTGTCATAATATATGGATTGAATATCTACATTTTAAGGGATATCTTACCTTGATGTATCACTTAAGATCTCTACTCTACACTCCCAGCTTATAAGGGAAAAGAGAAGATGGTAAACTAAAAGGAATGCCTAACTAATTGAGGTGATACACTAAAATGTGTTCTCCAATTGTCTAATATTCACTAATAAGGTTGAATAAGAACATGGAATTAATTTCACTTCTCAAATGGGAGTCTCCAAACATCAATTTTTCACACATATGCTTAGCTTGATGCATGATCTAAGGAAACTAATTAATAGGTCTTTCAAAGACACTAAAGAAAACTCACACTTCCCATACATATAAAATGATTAAAGCACACTATGTAACCTAAAAATATGAATTAACACATATAAATAGGTAAATCAGAGATGACAAAATGAGAGGAAACATTCACTATCACTATCATTTATCAACAAACCATGAGAATATATTAATCACAAGATTTTAGGAGGCATGAATTTAGTATTTTTCATTAAAAAAAGGTAAGTAAAAGTATTTTTATGAGAATGTCCTTATGAAAACTCAACTTAACTATTTTTTCAAATTACAAACATAGGCTTACATATAGTGAGAATGATAAAGGAGAGAGAAAGACAAAGTAAAGCCTTCAAACTAAGAGATGAAACCTTCACTAGGTCCTTTTCAAACTCCATCATAGCACTTCCTTATTATTATATTTAGTCCTCTTTAAAAATTTAATAGGGGTTCATGTTTATTTGTCTTAGAATCATGAAGAAGTTTTGAATAGGTCATCAACCTCGATTGGTGGAGTTTGACTAATAACAATACCTAAATCCTTACCAATGAGCCATGTATTCTTGGTTGAATGCCTCTCTTGACTATAAAAGTTCCTCTCCTTGAAAATATGTATTAATTTACCATTCATGTATTCATTTTAATTCTTCATCTCCTTCATTTATGAGATCTCTCCACTTGGTTGAGGTTGTTTGAAAACCTTTATTTACCTTTGACTATTTCAAACTTATTTGGTGGAGGGAGATGAGTCCTTTTTAGAGACTTGAGAACTTTTAAAATTTTAAAAAATAATTTTAACTAATCCTTTAACTTTTCTTGCCTTATATGTGGTGTATAATACACCTATTGGTATTAACAAAGCTTGTTATAAGCCTTATGTGTTGATTTAGTACTTTGACCCCTTGAATTACTCATTCTTCAACATGGTGTAGAAGGGAAAGAGTTGATTTTTTCTTCAATAATGGAACTTCCCTCCATGTATGGCCTCTCAACATAATACCAAACCTATAAAAATACATATGAATCCATAAAACAATCAAAAAGACTTGGTTTTGCATCAAAATATTAAATGTCCTCTTAATCTCTTATAACCCTACAAATAGGTAAAGCTCCTCATCTAGAATAATATAACTATGATTATGGAAAATTGAGCATAGTTTTGGATACAAATTAATATATTACATCTCCACACAAAATTTCATGATCAAATTATGAGCTTAAGTATCCATTTCAGTTCATTATCTCTCCCAAATTAGGCTTGATTAGCCCTCCTTACCTACAATGTATAAATCTTGCTCCAAATATCTCCCACACATGTGAAAATATCTCAAAGTTTTTGATTAAATTTTACCATGCTATTTCAATTCTCCATGCCAATTTTTAAGTTATGGATCATTTCAGATATATGCAAACAATGAAATGACCATTGGCAAGGTTTTCCTTTTGAAGTATTTTCATACTACCTTAAAAAATTTGAATTGTCTGGACACTTTTGAGTTATTTGGTATGGATTTTTTTAATTGGATAGGTATAATAAATCCCAAAATACCTATCCTAATTATTTGAACTTATCCACACTTTTCAACAACCCCTATTTGACTTAAAACCTTACAAAAGTATAGGTTTCTTCAAATATGTATATGTGCAGGTACAAACAAATGCCATGTAGAGGACCTTGAGAGAGTCTAGAATAATTATTGGTAAGTTACAAGGTTAATAATTTGAATTTGGAGGCATATTATTCAATTTATTCTACATAAACTTCCTATAATGGTTTAAAAGAGGTTTTGGGTAGTCTCAAGTCTTAACAATTATTCATAAAGAATAGGGGCCTAAATAAAAAACTAATGCCACTAAGTTTGAGTATATAGAGGGCCATAACACCCCCTAATATATTATACTCCCATAAAAATACTCTATACCATTCAAATCTTTAGAAAGTGACTTAAACTTAGTTGTCAACCTTACTTAAGAACTCAAGGAGGTTGTACTTTCTTGAGAAGGTTTGAAAAAGTTTTTCTAACTCTAGATGGTTCTTTGAGGTCTGTGTTACTCATTTTATCCTTTTCTAATATATATCTTCATCACTTTACTCTCAACATCATCTAGAACTCTTAGAATGATGTTCAACATTTCTTGGTGGCATGGTGTTCTTAACCTTAACTCTTTCACTTTTTGCATTATGCCTATAATGTGCACTTGATCTGGGTTTGTGAACTTCATGAACATGAAATACCAAAACCTAGTCCCACTTTCAACTTGAATTGGTCCTTAAATTGCCTCTTAGTCTCTTAGGCATTGTTAGCTCAAATAGCTATGTAGGTAATCAAACCAATTATAGGTGGTAATTTGAGTCTTTTATTACCTTTTTAATTAGACTCCAACCATGTCAAATTAACCTTCATGTCTAAGACAAAATTAAAATGCATAAGATTCTCTATTCCATCATAACACAATCACATAATGAGAAACCTAGATAAGTTGGTTATAGATGGGCATATCATGATTCTTTGGATATTATGAGTAGTAGGGATTTCTCAAGGCTCTTACCCTTATTTTTTTATATTAAGACTACCATATTATATGCTTTATCTATCCTTGTTAGCTTGAGAGAGCCACTTGACCTCATAGTCTACATTTCATAATCAAAATAAAAGTATAACCCAATGATAGGTGTTCTTCCCTTGTCATCTAGGCCTTCAATGAAAAGAGAATGAACAAAATTAGATGATGGGTGGGGAATTTTAGTAGGTATTAAAAATTCTTACCTTTTACTCCATAACCCCTCTATACTTTACTCATTCTCATTTACCTCCGATTGTTAACTTAAATCAAATCAATTTCATCCCATGCTCTACTAGGTTTGTTTTAGGTGATGTTTAGACTGAGTTTCAAATTTAGATAGAGAAGATGAGAATGATCAAGACCTTTAATGGGTCTACATAGACCCTATTCATCACTTATCACCTCTAACATTTCATCCATACCTTCCATGTCTACTTAGATCATGCATAGTGTATTTAATTATCACCATTTGTGCTAATACACAGTTAAGGAGGCATGGCTAAAGGTATCTTTGGACTATCAACTTGAGAGATGTGAGGCTTCTCATAGTAAGTTATCTAAGCATTTTGGATGTCATTTTAACCTTGATAAGGTGTTATTTATCTCCATATTAACATCTTATATAAGTTACTCTTTTCTCTGCTTACCCTGCCTTAACTTCATAGCCTAACTGTGTTTGTCTACTCATAGTACTATTGTAGGTAGTCATTTAAGAAAGTTTTAAATGTTGTAGGTAGTCATTTTTATATGAAAAACTATGTTTATATGTCCTTGAACACTTTTAATATTTCATAAAAATCCCATAGACCTGCCAAATTTAGACACCTAAAACTGGCCACCAATGGCATTCAATTGAACTTTAGATTGATTCCTACCAACCATTATAAATTAAGCCTGGGAATCACTAAACAACCCAAATTTGCTTGTGAATAATTTTTCAAATATCATAATATTATTGAGGTATCCCTAATTGGCGTATCCTACTAAATACAAAAAAAACCTATCATGGATTCATCTCTAATCATCATGTGGCTTCATAACATGCAATTTGGCTTATGAACCTATTAAATAGGGCACACAAACAAATATCAAATCTTGAAAGAGATAAATGGATAACCAAAATATATTAAAAAAAAAAAAAATTAAATTCCTATTTTAATTATCCAGGTACAATTAATAAATTTTAAAAAAAAATTAAGTTCAAAAATTTGAAATATCCTAACTTTTCATGATTACCTTTTGTGAGTTGTCAAGCCTTTGTAAATATCTCAAAATATCTCACCCATGCCTATTCATTCAAAATCATGAGATTTTAACACATTTTAACTCTAATAGGGTTAATTAACTCACTTAGGTTAGGTTTGAACCCATTCCATGTTTAAACTATACTTTAACTCACTTTGAGTTGGTGTTAGTTCTTAAGCCTATAATTACAAGCCATTACCTATTGAAAAGGGAGCTTAGAAATTGTAGAATTATAATTCAGGTTTTGTAGCATGATTTATATCAATAGTGTTATAATGCAAAAATATTTATCCCAGCCACATCAAGTAAGCACAAACCATATCAAGCCATAATGGTTCTAAGGAGATAATGAATAAAGAAAATGCCATTGCCAAGGACTCTTTGAGCACAAACTGAGCAAGCCACACAACGAATAATTTGGTGCATTCAAGGAAGGTAAGAGATTTTTGTTATTTTATAATTTAGTTGTGATTGTCATTTAGTTTTGTTCATTAATCTCCCCCTATGATCTAGGCTTAGAAATTTTAGCATGGTAGTGTGTTGATTTCATTATTTTATGGACTAACAATTGATCTAACCTTCTCTATTGTCAAATTCTTATGATCATGGCATGCCCATTGGTATGTAGAATCATCCCACATACCAAGAATATTAATATTTAACTCCAAATTTTTCAAATGAATGCTTGAATAGTTTAAAATTAGATATTTATCTTTGATTTTTCCATATTTTATATTTTTGTGCTAACTCAGACCTACACAAAGACTGACATTGATCTACCTAACCATCATTGATTATACCTAACTAACATCAATTCTACCTAACCATCATCGATTAAGGTGTATGGTAAAAAATGGCTTTAAAACTAGGATTTTGAATCTTCTTAAATCTTTTAGTCATTATTTCTTGATTTCATTGACTTAAATATTCCCTATCTACTCATCTTATTGTAGCTTTTATTGAGTTTTTGTGATATTTTGAGATAAATAACATTTTTAGACTCTTTTAGTTTTTGCCTTTAGGTTCACAGGTAGTTAATATTAGTATTTATGAACTAGCATTAGTTACCTCATAACCGACATCGACCACTGCTAACCAATATCAATCTCTATGTGAAAAAATATAGAGAATCCTAAGATCTATATTTCCAAAACTTGTTTTCTCATCCTTGATTGTGCTTCAACTCAAAAGGAAAATATATAATATATGCAATTCTAAGGTAAGAATAGGACATAAATTTGTAATTTTAAAATCTCAAATGCTTCATTTTGGTGCCTAAAAATAATTGTTAAGTCTTAAACATTTGATTTTAGTGCTTAAAAGGAACCTAGTGTGTTGTGTTAAGTTGTATTATGAATTTTTTTTACAATATTTGAAAATTTAAGACAAGGGGCCAAATAAATTTATCAAAAATTTCATTTGGTGCATAAATTAACACTTACTTAGATTTCAAACTCTTAAAAGTGTTCGTTTTATACTTTTTTGTTTGTTTGTGTAAAATGAAGAGTGCATGTATGCTCTCCCCCATCCCCTATATAGAATTTGGGTGACCAAAAATGCCTTTTCATTGTAATTTGTGCCTATTACAAGGAATGGAAATAATGTTGTCTAGGCTCTCCCCAAAACCTGTATGGTTTGGGTGATCTAAAAATAACCTCTAAAGTCTTTTCACTTAGTCATTTTTTTATGCAACTTGGCTTGTGAAGGGGATTTCATATCTTCTTCATGAGTTATCTAGGGAAGCTTTGATCTAGGGTTTCATCTCCTAACATTGTTTTAGCCCAACTCTATGGTTAGGTATACAAATCAAGTTACACATACTATGAGAGATAGGGGGTTGAGTAACTAACTTCTCTTTTCATAAAAAAAACTCAAGTCAGGTCTGATTAACCAAGGGATTCCAATAAGCAATCCACATATGGAATCACTATGTAAAGCAATAGACCCTTTCATAGTAAGTTAATTGGTATATAGTCAATTGATGTGATGCATCTCTAGTGTTAACCACACTTGGGACCATCTAGATGGTTGAAAATTTAATTTTTAGAATAACCCCACTTGCCACAGACATATTGTTAATGCAGGGCGAGTAGCCTAAAGTTCCATATCATCGTACAATATCTTGGGATAAGGGGATGTAAAAACCCTACTACTTCATGCACTTTTATTTTTAGATTAACACTTAAAATCCTCCCAAGAGCATCTATATAGATAGATTTCAACAATAAAATTTAACCTTGTCAGTTATAGGGATTAGGATGATTTACTTAGTTGTATTTGGTATTTTTCCTTTTTACTTGCTTGGTCTTTGAGTCTAAAACTTTGTTTATCTTCCCACATCAAAAATGAGTCTTGTGTCCACATTACTACTTTATTTGATAAGGCATTATTCCATCCATTTGACACCTTGATTTTAATTTTTACTTTTTATCAAAAACATTTTGTTTGTCACTTGATTGGAAAGGGTAATGTTACACTACCCAAATCATTTCAAGTTTGTACCTAGGATTTTTGAAACTAACCATTGTTTATATATTTAGAGACAGATAATTTTTTTATGCTTCTCACATTGCTTCATAGACTCAATTTCCTTGTGTCCAAGTTTCACATTTGAAACCAATCCACATGTGCCTTTTGGATCTTTGTCTACTGCCATTATGTCATTCAATTTTTTTTAGATTGTTTTATCAAAAAGTCTAATTTTTTCCTAAGTTGAGTTTTCAATTAACCTTGACAAGTTTGAATTCAAATATTTATTGATTTGCATTTATGCCTTATGTAATTTGGGCTTAAACACTAATCTTTCTCTTTTGGGTTATGTAACTTAGGTTAATTCTTTACCCAATTTGAAAACTATTAGTTTGTGCCATTATTGGAAGAAAATGGTCTATCTCCAAAGTGCCTTTTGTTTCATGCCTTTTGCCAATTTGATAAAATTCATGTCTAAATTCAAGTGCCTAATATATGCCAAACTATTTCAATTCTATTATATTAAATACCCCTTTGTTTTAAGTTTATCTTTTGACTCTCCATTTGACCAAAAGTCCTAGCACATGCCTTTTTTAAGCCTAGTTTTTGACACCATGTTTGGCCAAAAGACCTAACAACCTTTATTTTTCCTAGATTAGACTTATTTGGAACACTTTGAACCTAGATTTTGGTATTTTTTTTTATTTCATCCACTTGACCTTTTTGTGTGAGACATTTAACATTATACTATTTTATACCAAGTCTTTGCATAGACCACTTTTGGAGATAAAACTTCAACTTTTGACTAAGTTAGATCAATTTTGATACTTTTGTCTTCTTTGGAATTATTTTTTAGAGTTTTTATAACTCTAACCCTTCTTTTAACAAAGCATTCACCATTGATTCTACCATGTCTCACTATACATGTAGTGGTGTCATGTACAATCTAGGGTATAATAATGTTGTTGCACAACAAGACTTTGTTTAAGACCCCTATGGAGACAATGTATTTTTTGAAATGGATCCTTATCCACCTTATAAAAATTATTTAGGGAAATAAATTTAAGATCCTTTCACCCACTATTTTTTCAACACACCTCCATACATGGAGTAAGATCAAGAGTAAACAACATAATACCTAGCTAGTGTGCCTTCAGTTGCAAAATAAGTCCAACAACAATTGTATTATGTTATAATTCCATCAACCTATGAGCATTATTTATTTTATCATCACTTGATTAAGAATAAGGATGAATTTTTAATCAAAACCATATAGGTAGGGGCTAACTTTTTAGCAAACTTATCCCATGAAAAATTGCTAAATCTAGTAAGAGTGCCTTAAAACATGCCTTATAATCAAAACATCAAACAAGCCTCTTTTAGCAATCCTCAAGCTATAGTGTCGATGCCATATCAAGACCCTCATATACTTATAATAATAAAAATTCTCATGGATTACCACTTAATATAGATGAAAACAATATACCAAACATATATAATCTTCGCATGAAAATTCAACAACATGACCATGTCAAATGTTCCTCTTATTGAGTAAGTTCCTTCAATAGGAATCTTAATTGAGTTGATATGCCAAGATAATTAAGGTATAAATTCATTCACATAAATCACTTTGGTTGGAGACATGTTCAATGCCCTCACCATTGAAGAAGTATCTTTTGATTCTATGTAGAATAGTGAGTTAAACATAGTAGATAATACACAAGTACCATCTAATCCAGACCAAATTGGTATAAATACATAATAAACTAGTCCATAACAAAATGTACCTTTAGTTAACACCATAAGTGGTTAGCAAGTGTATAGGGAAGGAACTTATACCTCCCAATTTTAAACAACTACCTTTAATCCTCAGCTAACTACTTCAATCACCCAACTGTAATGATTAAGTGGTCAAGCAATGATCAGTGTCATGCCTCAATAAAATGTGATGAATGTTACTCCACCACAACAAGTGATTACTAGCATTCCAAAATAATAGGCACCATCCAACATACCCACATATTAGAGGAAAAATATTATACCACCTTAATAAGGAGCAAACAATGTTCCACCTTATCAGGTAGTGATGAACATACCTCTTTAGTTGTAGACCAACATGCCAATACAATCACAAATGATGTATAATAAATATCATATTAGTATTGGTCAATAACAAATGTCAAACCTTCAACATGCATCTTCTTCCCAACTAGGATTCACACAAATAAGAGGTTATAATGTTTCACAAGTATTAATTAGGCAATAATTGCCTTTTATGCAAAATATACCACAAGATCAACCACAGGGCCTTAGTTTACAAGTTCCCCTTAATCAAAAAGGTTTAACTAGTCAACAAAAAGTCCATAATCAACCTGAGTATGCACATTATTTTAATCCCAACCATTTCCTTCCATCTCAGCTCTAATTTCCCCAAAACTAGGCTTACATACCCAATCCTAACTAGAATATCACACCATAACACATGTAATTTCAAAAATAACATCATAATCCATGTATGTATATTCCTAGTCAATTCCATAGCCAAACCAATATTCCCCAATAAATTCCTCCACTATTCCTAGGTCAAAGTAACCCACTTTTGACCACCCATCCCTCACCTCAGGCCAATGTTCTCTCTAGTTTCATCATGTAAGAGCTAAAATAGATGAAAGATACAATTGTTACCATCCAAGATGGAAATAAAACCAATAATTTTAAGTTGGATGACTTGTGTTCCTACCCTTTCAACATGGAGTATTTGAAAATACCATTTCCTCTAGGGTATGAACCACCAAAATTTGACAAATATAAGGGGAAATGTGACCCCAAGTCCTATTTGATAGAATTATTTATTGAATTCCAACCAGTGGCCTATAGTGACATATAACTTTTAATATTATTTCTAAGGAGTCTAGTAGGACAATCATTGGAGTGGTTCTTAAAATTTCTCAACAATTCAGTTTCTAATTTTGATGATCTTTCTAACAAGTTTGTGAAACACTTCTCCTACAATCTTGAACATGATATTTTGTTATTAGATTTGATGAAATCCAAACAAAATTCCAATAAAATCTTTTCAAGTTACTTGTAGTGATGGAGAACCCTTACAAGCTAATTTACCCACAGTCTTCCAAACAAGTAACTAGCCACTGTGTTTAACAAAAATCTACATAGTGAGATATCTTATCATTTGGAGATGAAGTGTGTACACACTTTTAAAAAGATAATTGACAAAGTTTTTTTTAATTTAAAAATCCCTTATTAACAAAGGGATCAAAAAATTTACCTCATCAAATCAAAGCTAGAATCAGAGCCAAAATAATGACCAAAATTAGAACCAAGTCAAAGCATAAGATTTACAAATAGCATAAGCCAATAATTATGATAAACCCAAATCATTTAATCACAACAATAATTTTTTGGTAAATTGAGTAACTAATTTGAAACTTATCCAAATAGTGAAAACACCATCTGCTCAGCCTACACTGCATATGTAAATTACTCCTAACCACCAACCTCTTCAACAAACATAACAAGATCAACAACCTAGACTAGTTTAACAAATGAAACAACCTCTAAATTTGATAAACCCTCATCTAAGGAGAAATGTGCCTACTAATCATGTCTTTAGTGACCTTGGAGAACCCATTGAATTCATGTTTTACAATATTTCCACCACTAGTCTAATTAACTAGCCTATTCTGAAGCATAATCCTGAGGGCATTGCCTATCTAGACCAGTTTAGGTAAAATGAATTTTGTGAGCATTACTAAGTTAATGGCCATAATTTGCACTATTGTGTTCAAATTAAACATTTGATTGATCATATGTTGGAAATAGAGAGATAACATTGGATTGTGAAGCTTTTACATCTAATCAAAATCTTGGTATTTATCAAAACCCTTTTCCCCAATAAAATAATCAATAATAATAGTAATAAAGGCTAATATAATAAAAACATTATCAATAGCTGAGGCAGAACCAAAAAAACTAGTAGCATAACCAACAATGTCAAAAAAATTAATAGAACCAAGGCCAAAATGATGACAATAACCAACAAACCTACCATGAATTTACACATGACTATAAAAAGGTTGTAGGCCATCTTGTAGGAGGTTGTGTTTCCACCATATCCATCCATCCAAGACCAAATACCAATCAAACAAGACCATTTCTAATCAATTCCTATCAACCAATCCATGTTGGTGAACCTTCCTTGACTTATGCCTGCATATAGGCATAATAGTAAACTACCTTTGGACCTCATACCAATAACTCATCATTAACCTATGACCATGCACAAGTGAACCAATAATCAAGACTTATCCTATTTGGTCCCCCTCCACCATCATTTTTTAGCAACAATGGTCTTATATCTAATCTTGGTTATGTAATTAGAACTTAGAGGTTAAAGGTTACCATACCAAGCCCACATCCATATGTCACTTCACCTATCCAACCAAACTTTTTGGCTAGGAATAAACCATTACCATTGTATAAGAAAATACATTTGATATTATGGAATAATTACAAACGATGCCCATATAAATATCCATTTTGGATTTGTTGCATACATCCACCATCTATAAAAACATATTAACAAATTTTCTTGGCTAATACCAAGTTCTTAATGACATATCTCTGGACAAATTTCAATTTTTGGTTGGACATCTATCTCCAAACCAATAATTAACCTTTGACCAGAGCAATATGTCATCCCTTGGCCTGCTGCATAATGATCCATTATACATCAAAGTTATTATAATGGAGCACAAAGTGAAACATCTCCTCATAGACAATGGTTCGGGCCTAAATGTTTTGTCTCTAAATCTCATCAAGCTTCTTGGATACACCACAGCTGATCTTAAGCCAAAAATGATCACCATCAAATCCTATGATAATGAAAAGCAAGAATCACAAGGCACCATCAACTTACTAATTATCATTAGGACATTGACCAATGATATACTATTCCATATGTTAGACCTTGATTTGTCATATAATATGCTTTTGGGTAGACTTTGGATACATAAGATTCATACAAGCCCTTAGACATTGCACTAATGTATCAAGTTCTCCCATTTAGATATGGAGGTCACTATCCATAGGGATTCTCAGCATACAACTATTATAAGCATTTGGAGGCTAAGTACCAAAGCTATAACTATAATTTTGGATTAAATCTAGTTTCCAAGAAGGATAAAGGTAAAAAAAATACTTGTTGATTCACCAAAGGCTAATCACATTAACCTTGATACCCTTGGTTCACTTTCCTACATGCCACCTCTTGAAATATCTAATCATTTTACTATTTTAGATAATGGCCTAGGAGAATATTTGATCGATAATACATTCCACATTTCCAATCTTCCTATAACCCAAAGTCCTATTGAAGACCTAAAGCCAAACCACCTTACATGGAATGGCAACAAAGGGCAAAGGTAAACAACATAGTCTAGCATCTATCTTTTCATACTGGCCACTAGCCAAGAATAGGACCCTCTTACAGATGATGAATATTGGTTGTATAATGACAAACTAGCCAACTATTACATAAATTCCAAGTATCTTATTTCAAACAAAATCATGGAAAATCTTGCCTATGAAGGAGGCCTTGGGCTGAATCAACAGGGTTCACTTGAGCTAATTTCTAACACTAGTACAAAGGGACCTATGGAATTCAATTTAAATTACCTGGGGGTGACCCCATGTGCCTTATTCATGTTTTATCATCAATGGCTAATGATGATGATGCTGATAGTGAAGTAGATCCTGATCATAACCCTTTTAATGACCTAGCCAATACCAATTTATTTGACACTAATGCTTTTTATACCCTTAGACCATTTATTCACCATATTGCACTTCCATTATATTACCCTCAACTTATAGACTAGGGCCAACAAGAATCAACAATGCATGTGGATGATTTTTATAATTATGAGACCTTCTACAATTTTCTAAGCCTTAGGGATGATTCTCTATTGGGAGACCACAAACAAGGGTTCTCAATCAGAGTAGATCCAACAACCTATTTTGGAGAATGGATGAACACCCTTAGAAATAAAAAATTAAATAAAACATTGAGGTCCCAAAGAGAAAACCTCTTTGATACACTTTTGGACCAAGGAAATAGTAAAGAGAAAGGCTAGTCTAGTGGTGAAAACCCATTTTAGGTGTCATTAGACGAGTGTGTTTGACCTTCCTCAAACATAGCTTATGATAATACCAATGATGAACTTGTTTATGGGTCTAAGTTCATCCATGAATAATATCAAGATTTTGATCAAATCATCCAAGAGTTTCCAAATGTATTTATCACATGGTCATCCATACCCTTGGGGGATTCTGATTCATCATGCATAGGAGAACTTAAAGAGCCAGTCCTAACAAAGGACTCTACCATTACAAGCTAGTTTAAATCTTCTTATGGAGGATACTATAGATGTTAATATCGAGACTCAAAATTACCCTAAGTGTATCAAATTAGGCACATCCCTCATTGAGGAGGAATATGAAGTCTTTATAACCCTATTGAGGGATCCTGTTGATATATTTTCCTAGGCCTATTCTAACATGTTTGGTTTAAACCCCACCTTGGTTGTACACCACCTTGTGGTACATCCTGATGCCAAACCTATAAAAAAAATTACACAAGATGAATCCTTGCATTATTTTATTAGTGAATAAAGAGTTAGAAAACTCTTAGAAGTAGGATGTATTCAGCCAATTGACTACTCATAGTAGATCTCTAATGTTATGCCAGTCGGCAAAAATATAGAAGGAATCAAAATATGCATTGATTTGAAGGACATTAATAAAGCCTTCCCTAAGGATGAATTTCCTCTACCAAACATTGACATGATTATCAACTCTATAGTTGGTTATGAAATGCTTTCACTGATGGATAGATTCTTAGGATATAACCAGATATAAATTATACTAGAAAACAAACATAAAATAGTGTTCACCACCCCATGGGGATCATTATATTATCAAGTTATGTTTTTTGGTCTCAAAAATTCTAGGGTCACTTACCAAAGAGACATGACCATCATATTTCATGATATTGTGCATAATATTATTGAATACTACATCAACAACATACTAGGTAAATCAAAGACTAGGGCTAATCATCTAGTAGCACTACGATGGATATTTGAAAGATTACATGAATATAAGGTCTACCTCAATCTTAATAAGTGTGTTTTTGGATTTAATTCAAGAAAATTTCTTAGATTCATTGTGTCTCGTAAGGGCATTAAATTTGTTCTAGAAAAGGTATGAACCATCACATAAATTCCACCACCAACCAATTTGAAGTAGTTTCATAGTTTATAGGGAAAATACAATCTATTATATGATTCATATCTCAGTTGGAAAATAGGTGCCACCCATTTACACATTTATTGAATAAGGGTGTGACATTTCATTAGGATGATGAATGCCAAAAATATTTTCAACACTTGAAGGCCTATCTTGCAAATCCACCTATTTTACTACCTCCTATAATAGGAAAGCCATTCCTACTGTACCTATCAGCTATAGATAAATCCTTGAGGGTAATTCTAGTTCAACATGATGATAATTGAAAGGAGGATACCATTTACTATTTAATATATACACTAGTCGTGTATGAGCACAATTATACACCCATTAAAAAATATTATTTAGCTATGGTCTTCACAACCCATAAATTGTGACATTACATGTTAAATAATAAGACCATGGTCTTTTCAAAAGTAAATCCACTCAAGTATCTACTATCCAAAATATATTTACAAGGTCGCATGGCCAAATGGATCATGTTTCTTAGTGAGTTTGAGATAGAGTATGTCAACTAGAAAGCCATCAAAAGGAAAGTTATTGTAGATCAACTTGTTAAAGTACCCCTTACAGGTACAACCACTAATATTCCAATTACCAGATGAATCCATTATGAGCACAATTGAAACACCTCTTTAGGAGCAACACTAGAAGTAATATTTTGATGGATCATTCACAACACATAGATTAGGGGTAGGCCTTTTGTTTATTACACCACAAGGGGATCTAATCCCTAAATCATTCTAGATCAGTTTTCTTTGTACTAATAACATGGTTGAATGTGAATCACTCATTTTATTTCTTTGATGGGCAGTATATACATCATCTAAATGTTTATTTTGATTCTTAGTTAATCATCAATTAGGTTCTAGACCATTTTCAAACCAAGGATGACAAGTTAGTTTTATACAAGGGCATGGTCGACACTTTCAAATAGAAAAATGTCAATGTCTAATTTGAACACATATAAAGGGACATTAATAGAATCATAGATGTTATGGCCACCATTAGATATTTGATTCAACATATAGATATGGCCAAGGAATACCAATTCCTCATTGAAAATTTGTCAGTGCTAGCTCATGAACCTTCAATTATCATAATGATCTATGATATTATTAGTCCTAGCTCTATCTAGTATTCAAACCTTTAATCCTATCTTCATGACCAAATAATGCCACTAGACCTATCCCATAAACAATCCAAATCCTTTGTCTATCATGACACATGTTATACCTTACTTGGATCAAACCTTTACCACCATAATATTGATGGAACTTTGCTTCATTATTTAACTTTAGAAAAATATGCATTAGCAATACAAGAAGTTCATGAATGAATATGTGGATCCCACACCATAGAGTCAATCATGTCCAAAAATATTTTTCATACCAAGTACTATTGGCCCATGATGGATGTAGATATAACTGCATATGTAGAAAAGTGTGATAAATGTCAATGACATGCCAATATGATTCATGCCCCTTCCAAGACTTTTAAACCAATGCTGACACCATGGCCATTTGCTATATGGGGCCTTAATATCATTGGGAAGATAAACCCCATCTCATTTGATTGCCATAAACATATATTTACCTCCACTAAATATTTCACTAAGTGGGTTGAAGTTATACCCCTCACTTGTGTGACTAGAAATCAAATTTCCAAATTCATATTAAACCATCTCATTGGCCGCTATGGTGTCCCCTCTAAAATTATATATGATAATAATAAATCATTCAAAACAAGGATGTCACATCACTCTGTGGTGAGTAAAATATTACTCAACATTATTCTATGGTATATTACCCATAAGGCAATGACCAGGAAGAAGCATTTAATAAAACCATTGTCAACATCCTAAAAAATATTATCAATGATATCAGCCATGATTAGCACTTTCAAATATTTTGCATCCTTTGGGCATACCACACCAATCACCATACTCCAATAGGAGACACTCCATATTCACTTATTTATGGTACTAAGGCCATTCTTACCATTGAGGTCGAGTTACCTGCTTTGTACATCTCTTTAAACAATGTCTTGGATGATAAAGACTAACAAGTATCTCACCTACAAGAGCTGGATTTACTTGATGAGAAATGCCTAGTCATAATTAATAGAATACCAAAACCAACTCTATGTCCACTACAATTGGTGTGTTAAACACATAAAATTTGAACTTAGTGATCTTGTACTTAAATAAAACCAAAATAATACCACAACTAAGAAGAAGTACAAATGCAAGTTCAAACCCAACTGGGTAGGTCCTTTCAGCATCATTGTAAACTATGGAACTAGATCATATAGGCTCACTACACCAAATGGAGATGAATTTGATGAGACAATGAACATTATACACCTCAAGTGTAACTTCTCTTTAGAAACCTAATGTATTGTCTATGAGGATTGTTTCAATTATACTATAATATCAACATTATTATTTGTATCATATCATTATATCACTTTTTCATTCTATCATATTCTTCTCTACCATACCTTTTATGTCAACCAAGTTGTTTTTACCCTACTCTACCCATCCCTTTGACCTTGGTTCTATTCCATTGGTTGCAAGGTTGCTTTCAACACAAAGATTCAGATTAAGTTTTCATAGTTGATTCTATATTCTAGATAGAGGCCATGTTTTAAGTATTATGATAGTGGTTTAGAAGTTGCATCCTTCATTTCTTATTTCTTTTTATACTAAGTGTGCCTAATTTTAACTTCCTTTGTGCAAATTAGTGTTTCACTATCGTGCTACTAATTGTGACCACCTATGGGAAAATTAGTATCATTAACCTATGTCATTATTTCCTAATTATAATTACCTATGGTAAAATTATGGATGACATTTGTTTATCATTCCTTAAAGTACCACCTTGTCATTCCTATGTTGTACTGTGCCATTTGCCAACTTTGCCTATTTTATTTGAATTGGCTACTACACTAGTCAAATTCCTCTACTGTAAGGTGAAACTATAGTGACTTGTGGCCCCATATTAGGACTATGTGGTTAGTGATTTATAATTTTTTATGTCATCTCAATCACCCATTTTCCATGCTCTCATTATTTTATGAGAAACCTAAGCCATGTTTTTTCCATTTTATGAGCACCCTAAGCCATGCTCTTACCATTTTGAGAACAATTTAAGTTTGAACACTCTTTCCATTTTATGAGATTAGACCATTTAGTGTTTATTCATTCTCTATTGAGTTGAGATGTTCCAAAACTCCAAAAAAA
This sequence comes from Torreya grandis, assembly GCA_037957365.1. Lineage (NCBI taxonomy): Eukaryota > Viridiplantae > Streptophyta > Pinopsida > Cupressales > Taxaceae > Torreya > Torreya grandis. The sequence goes on along the minus strand of JARHVA010010555.1, from coordinate 27,385 downwards.
ATTGAAAACTAATTTATAAAATCCAAAAAAATTGACCACTTCTTTGCCTTAAGTATTAATAAGAACCCTCACTAAGTCACAAAAATCCACTCGTCATTTAGTTTCCCCATCCTTATTAGCCTTGTATCCCATGCTCTCATAATTTTTTGAGTCCATCCCCATATTATTATACAACACTCATCATGTTTTCCTTTTCCTTATTTTATTTTATCCCATTTCTTGAGAGAACTACATTTGGCCTAAAGTTTTTTTTGGATCTTACATCCATGGAACTATGTAGGCAGTGTCCATTTGCCTAGTGCATTTGGAGACAACTTGACCACCCCTTCATTTTCTTTTATCCCCTATTTTTTTGGTTTGTCATGTTACCTCTTATCATCTTGGGGCAATGTTCATCATCTTTTTTATGTTGTTTTATATATACTAACATTGTGATTAACCATTATTTCTTTTTATTTCATATTATTTCTCTTTGTTTTATTTTCTTGGTGTTTTATTTGTGTGTTTGTTTATTTTCCTATTTGTTTACTTTTTTTGTGCCTTGATTCAGTATACATGCATTCATTGGGTGATTTATTGTGAATTATTTTTTAACCCATCTATATTCATACGTTAACATGCATCATGGTTTTTATAATTGGTGCATTGTTTTCATTTTTTTTGGATTATGTGTCAGTCCTTATGCATATTCCAGCCAATTATTCATGGTGTTCTATCATGATACCTACCATCACATGATACAATAAAAATCAGCTCTAGGAGTCTACAAGACATTACAGTATCAATATATCTCCTTGGCACTAGAAACATTCCCTATCTAATCTAAATCATATCTTAAATAGAGTAATTAAACAATGAAATAATGTTTTCCTTTTGTAGTTCACATGAGCATCTCCCTACTAACAGTTTGCCAAAAATTCATGTTTCTCATTTGTACCAATTTTCCATCATATTCCACATCATGTTTACCACTATTGAGGTATAATTCTTATAACCACCTCTAGTTAAACCATTGTATACCATCCCATTTTCCTTACCAATGATTCTAACTACCTTTGGGCAAATCATTGTGTTTTCATCCATTCAAAGGTTGATGATTATAACCACCTATGGACAAATTATTCTCTTTTCTCTACCCACCTAGGACATTTTTCATTGTGATAATGCTTATAACCACCTTTGGGTAAATTTTTATCTCTATCCACCCAATTGGGGCATTTTTTTATCTTACCAATGATTCTAACTACCTTTGGACAAATCATTGTGTTTCCATCCATTTGAAGGTTAATGATTATAACCACCTTTGGAAAAATCATTCATTTTTTTATGCCCAATTTGGGTACCTTTTCATTATGATAATGCTTATAACTACCTTTGGGCAAACCATTATCTCTATCCACCCAACTAGGGCATGTTTTTATCCTACCAATGATTCTAACCTCCCTTAAGCAAATCATTATTTTTCATTCTACTGATTATAACCACCTTTCAACAAATTAGTCTCTTGTTACCTTAAGCCTTTTTTGATGATTATAACCACCTCTAGTCAAATAATTACATTTTTTTATCCCACCTATGTAATGATTATAATCACCTATGGGAAAATCATCCTATTTTTCTACCCTCACTAGGACAACTCCATATGCCATTGATTATAACTACCTATAGGCAAATCAATCTTTTTCACCCCATTTCATCTTTTTGGTCCAATCATTTCCTCCTTTTGAGGGACCGATTACCAACCCATTTCCCAACCATTACATTGAGGGGTTAACTACAATTCATCTATTATCATTGAATTCATAGGCATATATGACCTTTTCATTCTTTGAGAAGATGTTACTATGCCTCCATCTTATAAAGTCTTACCAAATAAGGGCATATTATAGACACCTAAAAGTGTTTTGATTTCATTATTTTATGGACTAACACTTGATATAACCTCCTCTCTATTTTCATACTCTTATGATCACACCAACTACCTTATATCCAAACTTACCTTCACATCACTGTATGAGACAAACAATGATGGTTGTATGTGGTGATTTAGTCTTGAATAGGATAGTGAGATATGGAGTGAGTTGGTTATGGATATATCTTGAATTTGAAGTTACCTCACCATCCATTTTAAGACTCTTTCACTATTTAATCTCACTTAAGACCCCAAAAACCGTGACTTTATTTCAAAAAAAAATCAATCATCAAGAGAGTTTGTGGACTTTGTTGTATAAACTAAGATCATCAAGTTGGATAATGTGAAGTGGATATTTTTCTATGTGTACAAACTGAGGAGAGGTGGGAGGTTGATTCTAAGAGACAAAAGTGACTCAAATACCTCTATGAACTTCTATAGTCCAAACTTAACTTGAAAAAGCATCAACTTTGCCATAGGGAGGTTTGAATAACATGGAAACAAGAAATAACATATTACCTTAAAAAATACAAAAATACCTTAACATATCCAAATAAGGGAATTTATAATGTTATTTCTCCATTAAATATATCCCTCTATGACTAAGTTATTCCATGCTTTCCATGCTTTCTTTGGGTTGGTTGATATGACACCAATTGTTGTTACTTAATCCTAAGTTGGGATATTTAAATAAGCTAATTACCTCCTTATACCTCTAATACAAACTCCATGACTATTTTAGATGTTTCCTAGCCTAATTAGAGTCCATCAACATTTCACCTACTAAGGATTCCATTAGAATGTTCACCTGATCTCTCCATGTAATTCTCACTTGATCCTCTAAAACTAGACAAGGAGATCAAATTATTATTCTCACTATGCCTACCTTTTTTTTATCAGCCTCTTCTAATCATGACATATAGGCCAGACTAGTACATTTAGGCATAATAGGCATTTTTGGGTTTATTAATCCTTATGAGTGTCATTAGAAACTTTGAATATTCTTAGAGGTTGTTATGAACAACCTTGTGCTCTTACACATTTATTTAATTGCTTCATAACCCCTTTAGCACTATCATATCATTTCTTCAACGACATATTCACTAGGAGATTTCATGGAATAATTCTCAATTCATTGGTCATTAGTGACTTCTTGAGCCATTCTCTCACAAAAATCCTATGATTTACTCCCAAAGGTGAATTAAGCTTTCTTTATAGTTAGTGCATCTACTAAGATCATGTTGGCATTATTGAGGTATTATTATCACATAAATTTTACACCCATCTTTTTGTTGTAGCATGCTATGAAATAATATAATGATACAATGGGATCACCTCCAAGATGTAGGACCTTGGAAAATTAAGGTGAACCTCTAATGAAGACTGGCTTCTTTTCACTAAGTTTAGTGTAATTGATAAATTACTAGTTCATGTGGAAATTCTGCTTCTTAGTGATCTTGATTCTAAACTAGGGTTTAACTATGAGAAAAGATCTTTTTATAAATTAATTTGTAAAACTATAAATGGTTATTGCACCAAATATTTATAGTGGATTTTAATGCTTGTTTTGAATGAACATAGTAGAACAATAAATATATTGAAATTTATTGGAGCATAAAGTCATGCAAATGTGAAACCAAAGGAAATATTAGGCATTAATCATATAAGGAACAAGATTCTTTATTTTTAATCAAACAATCTCTCAAAAGGGAAAAATAATACCACAAATGAAATTTTATGATTGAAATTAGAATAAAAGCATCCAAAAATTTGATAAATAGCCTTACATACACAAAGATAACACAGACTAGGAAGGCAAATCTGCAATTTATTATCATTTTCTAGGTTGCTTCATGTAGATAAGTTATTCAAAATTCAAAATAATTTCTATAACAATAAAAGGATAACATGATATATGCCATGGTACCCATATTTATACAAAATATCCTCATAAAAGAGAGATAGTTAACAAAACATCTACTCCCTATTAAAGAGTAAACAAAATCTAAAAACCTCATGTAAGGGGGCATGAACTTTAGCTAGAATGGAATCCTTGACAAGGTAAATGGCTGTAAAAGAGAACATGTGGCTATTGGGCATTCCAAAACTACTGGAGGCATGGAGAAAACTTGTTGAATCTCCATGTAACATCTTCATGATATTCAATTGAGTTGTTGTATCTTATTCATGGAATGAGGTGCCAAAAAATGAACTCATACTCAAAATAATAGATAAATTTTAGATATCTGAGGTTATCTTTTTTAAAACCTAACTTTTACAAATTTTTAAGTCATCCAACTTTGACAAAACTTGAATTCAAATTTATAACATGATTTTTTTGCATGTAAGCATCTCAAACTTGTTAAAAAGGAAATTACAATTTACAAGTTTGCTTTTCATAAATTTTCAAACTATTTATTGGAGGTTTAGGCTACACCCTAGCTAAAAGTAGAAGTGTTCAAGTACTACTCTCAAACCTAGTCCAACATGGGAATGACCCTAGGTTGTGGGTTACCTAATTTTGGGTCAGAACTCCAGGGTTTTTAATGAGGCTATCTCTTTATATTTTTCATTATAGTGATCACCTAAGACCTATATTTATACCAAGGAAAAGGGGGAGAGAATAAAGTTAAAAGGAAAAAAAACTAGTCTAACTGGTGATGCACCGAATGTTCAATGATCCACTCTCAGCTTAGACACTTTTATGACTACTAATGAATCCAATTAAGACAAGAACTGATAAAATTCTATGATAAGGTTGCAAACATGAGTATTTTTTATGAAGGATAAAAATAGACCTACAACTTGAATTATAAAAAGAGATAGGTTTAAGCAAAACATTATGGAATTATGACACTTCAAGGGAAACCTCACTAGCCAACACTTCACATAACCTATAAGAAACCAATAGACTTGAATCAAGGTACATGAAGGACATATATATGATGAATAGGAAACATATGCTTTATAAATCAAACATTAATAAAGCACACTTATAATTCAACTAGAAGCTAAGATGTCTTATATTTCTTCAAAAGAGTTTTTACAAAGTGATTTTGGTAGAGCTTCACTATATCAAGCTGAGGGATGCCAATCAAGAGTTTAAAGCTAGTATTTATAAGAATAAATAGGGTAAGAGGTAAATTGGAATTGGCAGGGTCATTAATGATCCTAATTCCACTCAGAACAACTACCACTATAATCCTTCTTGAGCCTTCCCCTACATTAATTCCCTTCATTGTATCTTTTTATTGCATGATGGAGAATGTGAAGATCAAGACTAATTACAAGAAGCAATCCCCATAACCACGTGAATCCTTCTCAAGCTCCTATATATTAATGTCCTTCACTATAAGGACAAATCCTCATATCTTTTGATCTAGTAAAGCCATCACCATGTTTTATTTAGGTGGTCATAGGTACCTGTTTATCAGAGTTATGGCTATCTCAAAGGACAAGATGCCTTCCCATAATCACAAATATCTAACATTAATTTGAAATATGAACCTAGGTATACTATAGATGAAAACCAATCCTGATTATTGGTTTTCCTAGACTTAATGTTGATGAAAAGAATCTCACCAGGTGTTTAATCTCACTTCAACAATATTTTCCACCCTTTTGCCTATATTAGGTCTAAAATACTTAATCTACCTTCATGGAGCTCTAATGGTGATGCTCAATCTCTAAAATATCTATTCTAGTTCAACTTGGATCATATTTTAACTTGACTCTTATTCATTTACTTACCTAGGTTGAAAACAACTTCATTTGCCTCCACCAAAAGTCTCTTAGGATCACCTTTGTTAATTGGCTATTGACTTATTGACCTTTCTCACACTATTGATCTTTATCTATACAAATAAATGTGAGCCATAGATATTCTACCATTTTAATGCACTTAAGACACTTAAAACCCACACATTTTCTCTTAGGATCTACTGACCTTTTAACCCACCACTCATCATCGGATCTACTTTACATGAGTGAACACGATTCATTGATCTAGCTATACCCATTAAATTGAGCTTCATTCATACATCATTAGATATTTTTATGTTATTGAATGCATGAATTTGATCTCATTACAAGGACCTTCTGATTTATTGACCTTGTATGTGCCATAGATCTTATTCTCAAACTCCCAAGATCTATGGCATGCATTCACTTTTTTAAATCCAAATGGCTATTTCGTGAGGCCTGACCTTTATGTCCTCATGAACATTTTACTTGTTAAGTATTTTTTAAATCCAAACAATTGATTGCTTTAAATTTAACTTGACATCCCTAAGTATGTCTCATACTACTAATTCATTTTAAAGGCCTACAAACAAAAATGTGTTAAGACACAAAATTTTCAAAGGAAAGACATAGCACAAAGTACATCCTTTTCATGTAATACTTCACTCATGGGATACCAAGATAAGATTGGAATATGAATATAAAATAACTAATTATACATGTCTTAAACACCTTAAACATGAATAACAAGTAAAATACAAATATAGATCCTAAACCTTTAAGATATAGGGTTGGCCAATTTCTAGTTTTATAAATTGACCAACATTTTTGGTAACTCCGCTAGCTTGACTAGCCTGCTAGTCATGGGACCTAGAATTTGATCAAGTTTATTCATGATGACTATAAAAATGAATTATTAGTTAAAAAAGTATTTTGTCTAACTCTTGGAAAAACTTTGAAGCAATGAAACACACATAAAAAATAAGAAAACACACCAAACAACTACCCAAACAATAGAAAAACAACAAACAAAGAAATGTGCAAGAGCACTTAGAGGTAAAGATACACCTATCTACCTATGTACAATGATAATGAGATAACACTAGTATAAAAATTTAACATACATCTCATTAATAGGGATGGTAATTCTCTCTCCATTAAACCTAGAAAGATCAAAGGCATTTCTCTCCTTACAAACTTTGATAACATAAATCCCACTCTAAAGACAATCAAACTTATAGTGCTTTTTTGGTTTTGCATGGTCTTCATCCCATTTGAGGGCTATATCACCTAGTTGGAATGTCTTTGAGGAAAATAAATTATTAAATGACCTCTTCACTTGGTGTTGATTATACCACATAATGTGCATAGTAGTTCCCCTTGTCTTCTATAACTATCTTAGCTCATTCAACCTTATCTACATGGCATCATCCTCTAAGAGCTCAAGTTGATGTGCAAGATCTAATGTAGGAAGTTTAAGATATATAGGAAGTTTATATTATTTTTAATAGATAAAAAGTTATTAGGAGTGTCCATTAGCTTTCTTAGGTGTCACTTTTTTTTCCCATAAGGTAGTACTTAGTCTAGTATGTTAGTCCCTCTAACCATCTTCCATAGTTCTCTTGATAATCCTCAACAAGTTATTATTTGTGGAATTTGATAGTCCATTACCCTATGGATAATATTTAGAGGATACCTTGAGATAAATTACATGTGAAATAGCCCACTCACATACCTTGTTACTACTGAAGGTTAATGCATTGTCAAAAATGATTGTAGAAGGCACACTGAATCTTATCACAACGCTATCATAAAAGTACAAAATAGAATATTCATTAGCTTCCTTAAGGGTAGTTGCTTCAACCCACCCTGTAAAGTAGTTTGTATCTATAATGATCCATTTATGTCCTTTAATTGAATGGGGGTGTATCATCCCTATGAAATCTAAGCCCCATTATATGAAAGGTTATTCTACTTGTATGGGTTGTAAGGGAAAGGCAGCCAGTTTCTGCTTGCCAACAAACATTACACATTTTAGGAATTTCCTTACCCAAGAGTATGTATCTCTAAACATTTTGGGGGATAATTATATATATCTAATGATCTTAGAGGTTGTGGTCTTGGCAGCAAAGTTCCCACTCACTGGACCATCATAAAACTACTCAAGTTGCTTGTCTATTTGGCATGATTCCACACACCTTTAAAACATGTCTCCTATGTCTCTCTTGAAAATTAATCAATATATTAGGACATAAGGTATACTTTGAAACCTAAATTTCCTTCTCTTAGCTTTATCTAGTCTGATAGGACATTGACATGACTCAAAAATTTTGAGTATATCATGTGTCCAATTCAAAGGTGTGTTATCTGTAACTATTTATAGGTTGTCATAAACTACCAATACTTGATATTTGTATTGTTTCACCTCTACTATAATATGTTAATATAAACCTCTTCCCCTTAAATTTTTTTTAACTCTAACTTCAAGGTCATACTCTATGCATTTTATCACCCATCTAGCTATTTTCTCATTGAGGTGTCTGCTGACTAAATTTGACTTTTAGTCAGATTAGGGCACTTATAGGTAAAAACTTGAATTTATAGGTATATAGGGAAATAATATATTTTCATGAGGTTTTTCATAGGTCATTTTATGTTATTAAATTATATATTATCCTTGGTCATAAATTTCATTAGCCAACATGTCCTTTTGAGTCATTTTAGGGGTCAAAAGGGTGCATTGAATGATTTGTACAAGTTTCTTAGGAAATGTAGAGGTATAAAAATATTATTTCATGATATATGTGTCCTTATAAGTCTTAGGTAACTTTAAAAACTAAAATATGGTAGGTTATGCAAAAGAATGGGTAGTTTTCTTAAGGAATAAGAGGAATTTGGCACTTGTACGACCTCTTTGGGAATTATGCCACTTATAAAAGGTTGAAATATGAATATTAAGCTCCAAAATTCTCATTTACATGATTGGTTTTATTTTTAAGTTTCATTTATTTTTCAAAACCATTCATCTCTATTTTCACCTTTCTTGGCAAGCAGAAGTGACTTTTAGATTTTTGCTTGGTACGGATAGCTCAAGATGTTTCAGGGAAAATTATTTTGTAAGGATATTTTAAACTCTAATACCTTAATTTAAATATGGACTATGTAAATTTGCTAGTTGTTTCATGCACCCTATGGGTTTTGCTCATATTTGGGAGACTTTATACAATCTAGCTACTAATGTCACTCCTAAATTATGTTTACTTATTCCTCAAATATAGGTTTTGAGAGATACCTTAGACCTATAGAGGCTTATGAAAATGCATATGGTTCATTCCATGACCCCTATCCAAGCTAAATCTACTTGTATACTGAGAATAATCACCTACAAGTGGCCTGAGTAGAAAAGCTTAGAAGTCATATGGAGAGTTTGAAACATATTATGAACCTTATTCATTGTCTTGATATAGTAAAATAGCATGGTAGACTTTTTTTTAAGGGTATATTTCCAAACAAAGAATGAAGGTTACCCCTAAAGAAATGACATAATTGGATTAGGGATAAAATCCCTAAAGATGTAAAATAGAAAACCATAACCTTTTTTTGGATAGAATATAACAGTGTCATATTGGCCTTTGATCATTCCTAATACACTAGTATTATATATTTATCATAAGACAATAGCTTGGCAAGGTTTGGGGTCAGATGGATTGGTGGAGGCCAACTTTTATGAAACTTAGAGATGCCTCTTGAGCTACTAAACCTAGACAATATTCACCTATAGGTTTGAGTTTCAAGAGACTCTTTCATTAAAAAGTTACAAACTTGATCATACCTCCATGATGTAATGATTATTGATTATGGAAGAAATATTCATGACCTGAAGGTCATCAAAAGAGTTTGATATGTTATGTTCTAAACCCTCATGTGCATCTACAGTCCATACTTTTGAAAGGGAATGTTGACCTATAGTAGGGTATAAAACAATGGCCCAAAGTTGATCAAGTGGTGTTCTAGGAATTTTAAGAAGATAACTATTCAAGAATGTATTTTTGTGACTTAAATAGGTTTCATGGACATTCTCAAACATCAAACCTAAGTCTCAAGAAGCAATATACACCTATAACTACTTGTAGGTGATTATAGGTAGATATTCAATGGAGAAATGTGTCTAAGGGGTGATTGGCTATAGATCCAAGCATGAATACAAGTCCAAATGTCAGGACTTGTTCCAAAGTCTTAACATTAGGTTAGATTTTTGGTAGGTTAATAAATATAATTATTAATGGGGCATGCATATTTTTATTAAAGACACCCCCATAAAATAAATTTACTTAGTTTTAGTTTTAGGTAGTTTTATATTTTTGAGTTAATTAATTAGAACTACCTTACGGGTTGTTTTCCCATAAATTATTGATTATAGGATTAGTTGTTTTTACCGATCATTGGTAAACACTATATAAATCAATGTTTGTAATGTAAAAGGATTAACGGAGTAAAGGCACCCTTATGTACTTGTTTTTTTTTAATATTAATAAGATACTTGTGCACTCGCACTAATCGGGGACAAGGTTCAACCTATTTGTTCAAGGAGTTATCAATGGTATCAGAGCATGGTTTTGTCCAGCATGGTAATTTTGGGAGCTTGGTGAATTTGAAAGGAAGGCAAGGTGAAAAGTCAAATTCACGTGAATTCATTGGCATGAAATAAGGTATGCCATATAAAGTAAAAATTTTATTGGTTTAAATGTTTAAAAAATTATTAAATATTTTAATTTTTCAAATATTATTTTGCATTTAAACCTGTGTATTTCTCTTATATGACCATCTAGTCATTTTAGCCACTCATACTCCATTAAAATTGTGTTCAATTTCCTCCACTGACATTAAAATGAATTTCTTAGCATTTAAATGTTCTTAAATTCATTATTTTTTGCTAAAATCAAACTTCTATGACTTGTTTCCTGTTGAAAACCTTTGTAATTTCCATTCATGACTGCCTTTGTTATTTCAATTCATTCTCAACCCTCTTAAAATCCAAAACACCTACCAATCTTGATTAAACCCCTATTTTGCATCATCAAAAGGAAAATCTAGAATTTTTTCTGAGTTGTACAGCCTATGGTATGGCCTTCCAATGCCCTGGCTATAATTTAAATCCATTTCTAGAAAAAACTACTTCTAAAATTTGCCAAAACTCAGCAAAATATTTTTTATATTGCCTGTATAGATTTGTATAGCCTTTAGAAGAGAGAACAGATTCATAGAAATTTCCAGGAGTAGCCATGGCATCCCAAGGAAAAATGGCGCAGGTCTAAAACTCAAGAATATAAATTTCTCATGTTTCTAAAGTTTGGATTAAAAAATTTGCCTTAGTGGGTCCCACATGAGGAATTTTGACTAAGAAGATTAAAAATGTAAAAGTTTTGATTTATTTACATATATGTAAATTTTTATTTTATTTTCTCTCATTGACAAAATCCAGCATAAGTATAAATTTCTGTGTTATATTCTGAAAATGTTCTTAGAGCAATTGGTTAAGCTTATTTTGTAAAGAAGCTTGTAAGGAGGAGGTCAAGGGTTCAAATCCCTTATTTTGGAAAAAGGTATTTTTACTTTAAAATATATATTTTTTGTAAAAGTAATATTCCCTTTTAAATTTGAAAGTTGTAAAATGCATACTTATTGTATTGTGTTGTTTTTAAAATAAAAAAAGGGGGGATTCAATTCTATTTCTTTTACATTGTTGTGGGGATATAATGGTGTAATTGGTGGAATAAGGTTGTAATTTGGTGAAATAAGGGTGTACTAATTGATTTTTGGTGAGGTTAAGTACAAAACCCATAAAAAATTCTTTTTTTTCTTTTGCGCTCTACGTGGAGGTTAAGTGAAAAACCCCATAGAAGCAGTGTCTTGTGCAATGAGTGTGATATTTGTTTCATCTCTTTTGCATTTTGTCACTCTTTTTTCTAATACACTTGATTTTACTTCAAGATTCCAAATATTCAAAATTTACTTTCAGATGGTGATAGATTAACAATTTCTAATTATTCTGATTGGAAACAATTGATGGAGGCTTCACTAGTTTCTAATGAGTTATGGGATATTGTCAAGAATGAAAATCCCACATTGCCAACAGAACAAGATAAATTATATATATTAAATTTTCATGATTCTAAGGCCTTATCTCTCATTAAATGCTATTTTACTCATGATACTTATGTTCATATTAAAAATTCTCCTCATAGTTACACTTCATGGAAAACATTGTCATATTTGTATGATAAGAAACCTAAGCATAAGAAGATAAATATTCATATATATTTGTTTACTTTGTCATTATATGAAAATGGGGATATGGGAGAATATATGTCTAAGTTTAAAAATATCACTATTGAGTACACTAAGGCTGGGTTTGGAAAATTAGATGATGACCTCATAGTCACTGCTGCTTTGAAAAGACTACATGGGTCCTATAGGAATTTTGTTGAAATGTTGCATGTCTCTGACAAGATCACAGGAATCACCTTTGATAAGTTGGATGATTTTATCATCTAACATGACCTCTCTTTACCCAATAAATCTAAGAAAACTGAAGAAGCCCATGTTTTAGAGTCAAAGCCTAGTTCATCTTCATCTGGGCATCAAAACAATAGAGGAAATAGATATAGAGGGGGTCGAGGTTACAGAGGAGGCAAATATCAAAATAGAGGTAGAGGTTATTCAAATAATCAAAAATCTAACCAATCACATGAAACAATTGATCGAGGACATGGTCATAACTCATATAGGGGTAGAGGTCGAGGTAGATCAGACATTCAGTGTCATAGATGTGGAAAATTTGGTCACATTGCCTCACAATGTAGGATTCCTTTTGATAAAATTTAGAGGATACAAAAAGTGATTAAGTCTAACTCTGCTTAGTATGTCAATCATGAATATGATGAGTCTAGTAATGTTTCTCATTAATCTGCATTCACTACTTTGGGGAACATTGATTATATTGAATATGAGGCTAGAGATGAGCTCACAGATGTATGGGTTTTAGACACAGGAGCAACCAAACACATGACATTTAGGAGAGATTTCTTTTCATATTTTAAGGAAGATTCTCTCTCTAGTTGCCTTAGCAGATAAGTCTATGTGTACACCACTAGGACTTGGATCTATTAAAATTCTTCTTCCTAATGGGTCTATAAAATACTTGGAGGATGTTTGGTATGTTCCCACATTGAAGAAACACTTACTTTATTTGGTAACTATTCGAAATAAAGGTTATCAAATTGTGCTTGAAAATGGGATCATTTACATTAATTCCATGAAAGATGATTATAAAACAATGTATACAAGATATGAAGATGGAAACTTGGTTAGATTGTATTGTAAAGTGCTTCCTCCCACTATAGAACTTGTGGCAGTTATTGACACAGGTATAGGTACTATGTCTAAATAGTAGTTATGGCATCACCGCTATGGACATTTGAATATCCACTCTTTAGTGGATTTGTAGAGATATGGTATGGTGAATGGATTGTCCACTTTTTGTAAAGATATTATTCTTTGTGAATCATGTGTTTTGGGAAAACAAAATTGGGAAAAAATTCCTAAATAGTCATCTTGGAGAGCTAATAGATGTTTACAGTTAGTTCATAGTGATGTATTTGACATGAAAAACTCATCCATTGGTGGGTGTAGATACTGTCTTATTTATTGATGACTTTTCTCAGATGACATGGGTATTTTTTATGAAAAACAAATTTAAATTTTTCACTAAATTTGTTGATTGGTTACACTTAGTCAAAAAAGAAACAGGTTCACATTTGGCCACTCTTCATTTAGATAATGGAGGTGAGTATACCTCAAAAGAATTTTTAGATTATTTTCAAGAACATGGAATTCATCGACAATATACTAATGCTTATACTCCATAGTAAAATGGACTATCTGAATGAATGAATGAATGAATAGAACTTTAGAGGGCACAACATGTGCCATGTTGCACTATAAATAGCTTGATGATAAATTTTGGGCAGAAGCCATTGGTACTACAATGTATTTGAGAAATAGGTAGCCCATAGTGACACTTTTAGGACAAACTCCATATGAGGCATGGTATGGGTTTAAACCCAAATTTAAACACTTAAAAGTGTTTAGATGTCTTTGTTTTGCTTTGGTTCTTATTAAACACAGAACTAAGTTAGAACCACGAAGTCAAAAATGCATCTTTCTTGGTTATTCTAAAGATAAAAAAGGGTTTCATTTGCTTGCATAAGATACAGGTAAATTCATAGTGAGTAGAGGTGTAATATTTGATGAGTTTGGGACTGTGAACACTGCAGAGATTGATTCTCAACTTGATAGATTAGAGAGGAAAAATTAAAAAAAGAGATAAGGGTGTGAATAATGGGGACAACTCTTCGATGTTATGGTATGAGACTCAAATTCCTTCACTTTCCTCTCCTTCATTTACAAGTTCACAAGTTGATGACTAAGAAATTGTTGAAAATTCTCTATGTCCCACTTTGAATGATGCACATGATGAGAATTATGGAGTCCCTGATTTGAATAATTTGACTAAGTATCCAAAATGGGCTCAAAGTAATTTTTCTGACTTGACAGTAGATAAAGTTGGTTGAATAAGGCCCAAGAATTCTCAAAAATAGGTAAACTATGCTATGGTTATTACTACTTCTTCCACTGAGCCATCCACTTTTGAGGAGGCTTCTATTGAACATGTTTGGCAATAGGCAATGAAATGCAAGTATGATTCCATACTTAACAATATTACATGGGTTTTAGTTGATCCTCCTCCACATGTTAAACCCATCAAATGTAAATGGGTTTATAGGACTAAGTATAAATTAGATGGCTTCATTGATAAACATAAGGCATGACTTGTTGTAAAAGGATATGTGCAACAAGAAGGTATTGACTATGAGGAAACATTTACACCAACTGCCAAATAACACACTATTCATATGGTACTTGCCTTAGCAGCACAAAATAGTTGGAAATTACATCAATTGGATGTTAAAAGTGCTTTTTTAATGATGATTTATAGGAAGAAGTATATATGAAACAACTTTAGGGTTTTGAATAGGTGGGTGCCAAACACAAAGTATGTAAATTGATAAAAGCTTTGTATGGGCTCAAACAGGCACCCAGGGCTTGGTATGAGAAAATGGATTCATACTTGAAATCCATTGGTTTTCATCATAGTGAATCTGATGATACTCTCTATTTTTGAGTGCAGGGTAAGAAACTGGTGATACTTGTTCTCTATGTCGATGACGTGTTTATTACAGGTAATGATGAAAACCATAACAAGTCTATGAAGAAGGAATTAAAAGATGGGTTTGAGATGACAAATCTTGGACTTCTTCACTACTATCTAGGCATAGAGGTAACTTAGAAAGAGCATAGTATTTTCATTTCACAAACTAAGTATATTTCTGAGTTATTAGATAGGTTTGGCATGAGTGATTGCAAACCTGCCCTCACTCCCATGGAAAGTAACTTGAAATTATCTAAGGATGATAGTAGTGTCTTTTTTGATGGCACCACATATAGACAATTGGTGGGAGGTTTGATATACTTGATGATTACCAGGCCTGATATTTCATTTTTAGTTGGAATTTTATCTAGGTTTATGCATGAGCCTAGAGAAATTCATTGGCATGGAGCAAAATGAGTACTTTTTTACCTTTAGGGAATGAAAACATATGACCTTAAATACCAATGCAACAAGAACTTCAAAATTGTTGGATATTGTGATGCAGATTTTGGCAGATGTGTGGATGACAGAGTGTCAACCACATGATACACTATGCATATGGGTTCAGCTGCCATTACTTGGTGTTGTAATAAGCATGATACAGTGGCAAATTCATCAGTAGAATAAGAGTATATTGCAACATGGGATTCTTCCATATAAATTGTTTGCCTTCATCATATTCTTGAAGATCTTCAGGTTTCTCAGTTTGCTCCTACATAGTTATACATTGATAATCAAAGTGCAATCAAGATGTCCAAGAATCTAGTGTTTCATGCAAAAACAAAACATATGGATGTCAAATACCATTATTTGGGAATGCTGGTGGTAAAGAAAGCTCTTAATCCAATATATTTCCCAATTGCTAATCAGACAGCTAATATCTTCACAAAACCCCTTGACATAATCAAATTTGAAAACTTTAAAAAAATGCTTGGTATGTGTCCAAAGACTTGACTTTGGATCATAGGGGGGTTTATTAGGACTTGTTCCAAATTCTTAACATTAGGTTAGATTTTTGGTAGGTTAATAAATATAATTGTTAATGGGGCATGCATCTTTTTATTAAAGACACCCCCATAAAATAAAGTTACTTAGTTTTAGTTTTAGGTAGTTTTATATTTTTGAGTTGATTAATTAGAACTACCTTACGAGTTGTTTTCCCATAAATTGTTGGTTATATGATTTTTTTTTTATCGATCATTGGTAAAAACTATATAAATCAATGTTTGTAATGTAAAAGGGTTAACAGAGTAAATTCACCCTTATGTACTTATTTTTTTGAATATTAATAAAATAATTGTGCACTCGCACTAAGCAGGGACAAGGTTCAACCTATTTGTTCAAGGAGTCATCACCAAATAACATAAAATGGATATAAAGCTGGTAGAGAATACTATGGACATTTATTTTAGATAAAACCATGCATTTTTACCTATAGGTATCACCCTGAAATCAACATATAGCTCACACAACCAACCCTACACATAATATTCTTTACATAGTCATGTTTAGTGGCTATTTTAGAGAAGTTTGAGGTGATTAAAGATAAATTAAAGGAATAAAAGCTTCCTTTTTAGTAAAAATAATCTTTGGGACATGAGGTAGTTATAAATACACTCATTTCTCCCTAAGATAAAAGGCAATATTCCTTTGTTCTGTCTCAGAGGCATAACACACTTGGGAAAACAATAAATTTATCCAAAGAGTATCAAGGGTCAGGGTGTTAAATAGAGATTATATATAATTTATAATAACCATGAAAATATATTTAAGCTTTTATAGTGTATATATATCAAAGTAAAGACTTTGATCAAGTACCTATAGTCCACATAAGCAAAACCTTGCATACACAGTCTACCGTTCACAAGTCTACCTTTGAATTTGAATAAATTAAGGGGATTATTAACCTAGTCAAGGGTTAAATTTTGGTTCAAAATATCTTTATGAATTTTGGATAATTATCCAATATTAAATTATTTTGATGAAATAGGTGAAATTCCCTCTATTTTGTCTTAGACATAGGGCATTTCCCCTTAAGTGAAACTAACAGGTTTTGGAGGAAAAGGATAGAAGGGTTGATCAAGAGTTGTAGAATCTTTGAAAGGAGGTTTATGAGGATAAAATACACCTAAAAAAACATAAATGACCTTTAATAAAAGGATAAATCTAAATATATAAAGGTTTAGATCCTTAAAAGTGTAGGCAAGCCTATTAGGCATGGTTATGCCTATAGTCCAAATAGAAAACCAATGCTACTTCTTTCCCTAGGAATTATTTTCAACTTGTTGTAACATGTTTTTTAGATAATAGTATAGGATTTTAATCTATATATATGTAGAGGAACCATTAAAGACTCAAGTTAGGATTTAAGGTATAGTCAAACCTATTAGGCATGGCTATGCCTATAGGCCAATTTCAGGTCCACCATCACTTCTAGATTTTTGTGACTGTTATATCTAGTGGGAGTATGTTTATGACATATAATTAAACATGTTTGAGATTTTTATATGAAAATAAACTTGGATTAAGGTTAATTTTAGTCTAGAGATAGCTCATACCTATAGGAAAATGGAAATGGAGCTTGACATGTCAAGTTTTGAGACTTGCATCTTTTTGGAGACTTTGAACAATATTTTTTTGTAATTTTTTTTAGATTGGATGTCTAATCATTATGAACCAACTTTAAGAGTAGAATGCATTTAAAACCCTTACAAAACCCTTAGAGGAACTTGATTGGGAAGATGAAGCTAAAAATGCATCTAGATGGACTATTTTGGAAATGAAACATTTTTAACCTTGTATAGGACTTACTAAATCTACCTCACATGTAAATTAGCTATATGAACTTATATGGATGGGGTGAGAAAGGGGATTTTCTTAATAGTTTTGGGAATTATGTAGGCTACAAGAGGTTTAAAGAGGTAAAATCAAGTTTGGAAGGAAGTTCAGAACTTTTAATAATTCCCTATGTTCATTTTATTCCAATGAGAAACTCTTAAGTGTCCAAACTAGGTGCTTCAACTCAGCCATTCAAAATTAGCATAATGGACAAGCTAGGGAGAAGTGTGGAAACTTTAAGTAGAAGGCCTTTTAAGATGTACTTAATGTTTATAAAGATCATTCATAGCCTTGTATGTATTTTCATGAGAAATTGATGCCAATTTTGAGGCTAAGTGTGCAGGGTGCATGGAAGAGTAGTTTTCAAGATAGTAAAGGATTATTTCTCCTTTCTAGGTGATTCCAAATGACTAGGCCTAAAATCAATGCATGGATAGACATGTTTTATGTCCTTAAACTTCATTTCAATCATTAGACATACTTTTAATTAGTTATAATGTGTTCAAATAGGGATACAAGTAGTTTTTTTAGCCAAAATGGGGAGTTTCTTGCCACTTTTCATGAGGTTTAAGACTTGGATTGACATTTTTACCTCTAGACACTGCATGTTTCATCCCATACCATTTTCAAATGCATAGGTAACTCCTTGTATCATTTTTACAAAGGTTCTTGTTACCCTTGGACTTCTCTCTTCTCTCTCTTGAGCTATATAAGAACTACCCATTTTGGCCATTGTATGGAGGCTCCACCTGAGTATGGCAAATCCATGCTCAAATGTATAGCTTTTTATCAATAATAAAATTGATTGTTACCTATACCATGACTATTTTTATTATTTTCATTTGGAATGTTTGTTTTTTCATAAGTGAAGATTATGGATTCCTTAGCATGTTTTGTCATTATTTCATCCTATTTACAGTTGGAAAGCTTCTTATTACAGGGCATGTGAAGTTTTTTAGGATATGTCAAAGATTAAATGAGTTATTCTTTTCATTATTTCCTTCATAGGCCTATTTTCTGGTTCTCCTAACTTTTCACATTCATCCATAACCTCACAATGTAACATTGATGTGAGAAGACAAGATTGGAGAAGTGTAAGTTTAGTTTATCCTTTGATTTGAAAGTGTACCATGCATATGGTTGGATGTCATCATGTTATTTAGTGTATCACCTCCCTTAGGCTAGTTTTATTTAAATTATCCTTCTCCCTTTTCACCCCCAAATTTTAGTTATAGTTGTGATCTAAAGTGGCACATCAAGGGAGCTAGCCCTATCTAGAGATTCACCTCACCTCATCTTTGGGCTACCCATAGGCGTAAAGGTGTATCTATTGTGCCATTTAGATGAGGATAGATTTTCAATCTCTTCAAAGGAAGTGAATCCAAGTGACAAAAGTTTTTGGCATGCCTGGTGGGATTTTTATTCCAAGAAGTTGAGATATTTTTAGTGTTGTCTCTCAACAATTAGCCTTTGGAGTCATCTAATCAAGCATCAATGGCGACTCCAAAGCTATACTAGCTAGTCAAGCAACCCATTTTTCCTTTTGAATATTTTTTGTGATATTTTATTTGTGTTCTTTTTTTCATGAGTTTTTATTACTAACTTTGCTTTTGAGTTTTGTTCTTTACAAGTTGGTGAGACATTGCAAGCTTGTGATATTCCTTATCAATACGAGCAAGTTATTAATCATCCCTTTCATGAAGTGTACCAAACCCAATATGGTTATTTTCATCCCTAATTTGATCATATTTATCCTTATCCTTATTTTTATCAATCCTATACCTAGCCTCCTCAATATCTTGCTTCTCCTAGTCAACCTAGCTAGTCCTCAACTCCATCTATTTCCACCTTGAAGCAAACACTCTTGGGATATGATAAGTAAAAGTTGGAGCTTGATACTCTAAGAGTATGTGGTCAAGATATCCCTATAAATTACATTCACAAGGTGAAATATGCCTTATATTTGTTCAAAAAAGAGTGGATACCTATTAAAAGAGCTAATTGGCAAAGGATTATAAATGAGACACTAGATGTGAGTGGTTTAATTGCATCCTTAGAGGACAAGATAAACATTCATGAGAGGTAAACTTACCAAGTATATCTACCTTTATATCCACTTCCCCAAGTTTCTAGCAGTCATTTGTGATCCCTAATCATAAGCCTAATTAAAATTTCCAAAGTCATCTTTTTCCAAATCAAGTGAAAGAGGGAGCTGAAAAGACTAGCCTTATGTTGAAAGCAAACCTTAATAGACAAATTGAGTTGGCCAATAAGAAAATAAAATAATACATCTTAGTATAAAAATAAGTGGAATTATATCTCTCATTTTCCTCTCATATTGCATCCCCACCACCTCAAAAAGAGACTTCTAATCCTAATATCCTAAGTTGGAGTAAGATAGTGAAATCATGGGGAAAGAAAGAAGATAAAATCATTGTTAAAGAGTTTGAAGTGGAAAATGAAGTTAATCCTTTATGAGTCCCTCCCATCATTCCCTAAGATTCTTCTTATTTTCCATGTCATCCCTCATACATTCCTTATGCTCATAATGATTCCTATTTACTTCAAGAGAGACTTTTCCAAGAGAACCTAGCCAAGAAAATTGAAGAATTAACATCAAGGATGAAGTTGATAAGTGAAGGTTTGATTGAAGGATTAGACCCAAAGAAATATTATATGATTAAAAACACCCCATATAACCTCCTTCAAGAGAGTTACCAATCTAATTTTAAGCCCTATGTTTCACCTCCACCAACTACTTCCTCTTGTCCTTATCCCATCACCCTTTGCCTTGATGGATCTGTGGTATGGGAACCAAAATAAGAGCATCTCATTGAGGAAAATTCAAAATATTACTTGAATAAAATTAAAATCATTGGCAGCCTAATTGGGCTAAGTCACTAGATTTTAAGATGCCTAGTCTTGGTATCACTAAAGAAGAGATGGAAGATCCTGCAATGCTTGACAAACAACATCAGATTATGATAGATAAGGTACAATTTGAAATTCTTCAGGAGGTCCTAAGTAATGAAGAAGGGGTAATATATTTTGATGAATCTCCTTACTTGGTTGATGATGAAGCATACACTCCTTGTGTTGAAGAATAAATCTTGGAATAAGATCCTATCTTGATAGAAGAATGTGAAGAAGAACAAACTCAATTCATTGTTGATCAAGAATACCTCATGAGGTATTATGATGAAGAGATTACCATAGGGACTCCCCTTGGTGAACAAAAGGACATTTCACAAGCTTTTTCCTCCATATTTGAGGGTATGTGTATCCATGAGGAATGTGGTGAAGAATTTAAGAAAGAGTTACATGAAGAAGACTCCATATCTAATCATGAGGTTGTACATGACCATTTCAAGCATGAAGTGGAGTGTGTATTATCAAGGATGATTGCTATATACAAATGGAGTTATTTCAAGAACTGAATATCTTTTCCAAGTTGAGGTCCAAGTGTATGACAAGTTGAGTAAATAATATTCCATGGAGGACAATTATCAAGATTGGATAGAGTATACTAAGCTCCTTGGTGAGCTATAAGAACTTGCAACTGAGAGGAAGCCCAATCTTATTGAGAGTACTATGGAAGTCAAGAAATTATGCCTTGAATAATCATTTGAAGCTATAATTAAGGATTCAAATGACAAAGTTGAGGTTTTTTGGATTCAAGAGGAGTTCATTTCCTTAGTTAACTTATTTGGATCTACTTGGTTCTAATTGAACATCATGTCAATGAGGTTGGCAAACATTGTGGAAAAGTTGGAGGCATCAATGCTAAAGGACAAAAGGCTATATACCTCATTAAATAATTCACATCATGAAGTGAGAAGAGTCTCAATATTTCCTTTTGATCTAGGATGGAGGTATTCTTAGTTTCTAGTTGTACATAATAGTTGTTTTTGATCCCCCTAAGTGCTTTGAGCACATGTGCATTTGCTCTCTTTATTTTATGTGTCCTTTGATTTTTGTGATTGAGGTAGTTATTAGTTTTATTGTCTTTTTCAATGGTCAAAGTCTTCTTTTTTTGTCTCAAACTTTAGATGAATTCCAATGGACTGATAAGGCTACTAGTCTAGTTAGTATAGAAAGCATACTACCCATATGAGTCCCTAATTTGTTGACCAAATTTAAATTTTAGTCAAATTGGGGAAGCTATAGGTAAAAACCTGACTTTATAGGTATATAGGGGGCATAATATCTTGTCATTAGCTATTTCATAGGTCATTTTATGTTTTTCAATGATATATTAGCCTTGGTCATAAATTTCAATAGCCACTAATGGGTTTTGATCTTATTTAGGAGATTAATTACAATATAGCTACTAATGTTTCTCCCATATAATTTTTACTTCTTCCTAAAATGGTCCTCATTATTGGTTTCATGTTTTTTGGTGTTTGGATGAGCCAATAACCTCAAATTTGTAGACTAGTCTCTTTTGAGTACAATGGGCAATTTTCACCATTTTCAAGAACTTTGTGCTTCTCCATGGTTCCAAAAAGTTTTTTTAAGTTAATTTAATTTTTTTTTAAAAATTATTTATTACTCTTCACCTTTAATATTTGATATTCAATTCAATTCTCATGGTTTTCAATCTCACATGTCACACAAATAACCATTACATCATGACTTGCCATGTAGTTTTTGGTTGTAAGTGATTTTCACATTGGAGAAGATGTATTATATATTTTTTAAAGATGTTTTTGATGGGTATCATGAATTTTAAAGTTTATTTTGATATTATATAATAATTAGTCCCTTTTCCCATATTTGTTGCTCCATTTTAGACACCCACTACCCATACATATAGCAAATGCACATACAGGAACCATGATGATGTCATCAGAGCCTTAGTGTGTGTTTCAATATTTTGAGAGGTAAAAGGATCATTGGAAGGTTTTATTCATTCCATGACCATTGTCTAAGCTAAATCTACCTATATACTAAGAATCACCACCTACAGGTGGCCTGAGTAGAAAGTTTAGAAGTCATATGGAGAGTTTGAAACATATGATGAGCCTTATTCATTTTATTGATATAGTAAAATAACATGGTAGTCTTGTTTTTAAGGGTATATTACCAAAAAAGGAATGAAGGTCACCTCCAAATAAATGAGATAACTATGTTAGGGATCAAATCCCTAAAGGTGTAAAATAGAGAACCATCAGCTTTTTGTGGATAGCATATAACAGTGTCATATTGAACTTTGATCATTATTAATGCACTATTATTATAGAACTATCATAGGCCAATATATTGGGAATGTTTTGGGTCAGACGGATTGGTTGAGGCCAAATTTAATGAGACCCAAAGATGCCTCTTGAGCCACTAAATCTAGACAGTATTCACCTACAGGTTTGAGTTTCAAGAGACTCTTTCATTAAAAAGTTAAAAACTTGATCATACATCCATGAAAGAATGATCATTAATGATGGAAGAAACATTCATGATCTAATGGTCATCAAAAGATTTTGATATGATATGTTCTAAACCCTCATGTGTACCTATAGTCCATACTTTTGAAAGGGAATGTTGACCTATAATAGGTTATAAAATAGTGGCCCAAAGTTGATGATCAAGTGGTGTTCTAAGAATTTCAAGAAGATTAATATTCAATCATGTATTTTTTTGACTTAAAGGGGTTCCATGAATATTCTCAAACATCAAACCCAAGTCTCAAGAATCAATATACACCTACAACCACCTATAGGTGACTGTAGGTAGATAGTCAATGGAGAAATGTGTCTAAGGGGTGATTGGCTATAGATCCAAGTATGTATACAAGTCCAAATAACATCAAATGGATATAATTTTGGTAGATAAGACTATGGAAATTTTTTTGAGCTCAAATTAGGAATTTATACCTATATACATCACCCTAAAAGAAACATACAACTCACACAACTAACCCATACACATAATATTCTTTACACAGTCTTGTTTAGAGGCTATTTTTGAGAAGTTTGAGGTTTTTGAAGATAAATTAAAGGAATAAAATATTAATTTTTAGTATATAGATTCCTTTGGATATTAGGTATCTATAAAGACGACTAATTTATCCCTAAGACAAAAGACAATACTCCCTTTATTCTATCTCAGAGGTAGAACACCCTTGGGGAAAACAACAAACTTATCCAAAGAGTATCAAGGGGTCAGATGTTGAATAGATAGTTGTAGATAATTTATAATAACCATGAAAACATATATAATCTTTTATATTTGATATAAAGCAAATGGAACACTCTGATAAAGTACCTACAATCCACATAAGAAAAGCCTTACATACATAATCTGCCCTCCACAAGTCTACCTTAGAATTTGAAGAAATTAATAGGGGCGCTTATGGGCCAAATTTTGGTTAAAAAGTGTCCTTATGACCTTGTGGATAATCCTCCAATATTTCAATTATTCTAATAAAATAGGGTAGGTTCCCCTCTATTTTGTCATAGATGTAGGTCACTTCCCCTTAAGTGAAACTAGCAGGTTTTGAAGAAAAGGATAGAAGGGTAGATCAAGAGTTGTTAAAAGATTTAAAAGGAGATTTACGAGGATATAATGACACATAAAAAAAACATAAAGGACCTTTAATAAAAGGATAAATTTAAATATAAATTCCTAGATCCTCAAAAGTGTAGGCATGGTTATGCCTATAGTGCAAATGGAAGATCAATGCTACTTGCTAGCCCTAGGAATGCTTTTCAATTTGTTGGAACATGTTTGTGAGATAATAATAGAGTATTTTTAATCTATATATATTGTAGAGGATGTTAGAAATATTTTTCATTGATGTTATAAGGTCTGGCATTGGTGGATAAAGGCCCCAATAATAGTTATTATCTAAAGGTGTTTTTAATGTTCATATTTTTAGCTAAAGTGTGTGTTGATATTTATTTAATATTAATGAATATATTTTTGGTTGCATAAAAGTCAAAATAAGGGCCCATAAAGAATTAAAATAGTTCATGGGGTAATGAAAAAAGAGGAATGGGATGAATTTTCCCATGAAGAGTCATCTTGATGAATTCCAAGTGTCACCAAGTGAAAGACAAAAGAGGAAGGTAATAATTTCTCATGAAGGGACACTTTGAGGAATATGAAAAGTCATCAAGATAAAGACAAAGGGGGGAAAGGATGAATTTTATCATGAAGGGTCACCATGTGACTTTTAAAATGCAAGGATTTGAAGGGTCATGCAAATGTGGCATCATTTTCCATGAGGATTGAAGGGTCATAAAGGGTGAATGCCAAAGGTCATTTGGTAAGCTATACATAAAGGCTTGGGAAGGACATGTGTAATATGTCAGAAATATCATGGTTTGTAATTTTTATATCTTGATTATAATATCATAGGACAGAAAATAAAGATATATAGTAATGTGTTATCATTTTTTGAGAAAGCAACATTGAGAGATAGTTGTGTGGTATACACAATAGGAGTTGGTGCTCATGTGGGTTGGTGATCACGAATTAGTTGTTGTGTTGGTGCTCAACAAAGGGGTTGGTGCTCCTTCAAGTTGCTGATTGAGAATATTTGAGTTTTATTTGGTTCTCATTCATATACTTGAGATTGTTCTCTGTGGTTTTTCCCACATTAGGTTTCTATGTTAAAATTTGGTGTCTCTCTCTATCTTGTGTGGTGTTTATTGTTTCAATTTTATTGCATATCTTGAATGTATGGTTAAGTTAAAATTGATTAATTAAAATTTTATAAGATATATGATATAATTATTCACACCCCATCTTATCATATCATGTGCTTACTAGAGGAACCATTAAATATTCAGGTTAGGCTTTTAAGGTATTGTAAACCTACTAGGCATGGTTATGTTTATAGGGCCAATCGGAGGTCGACCATCACTTATGGATTTTTGGTGAGTGTTATAATCTAGTGGGAGTTTATAATTTTTTTTTTAGATTGGACATTCAATATTTATGAACCAACCTTAAGAGCAGAATGAACTTAAAATCCTTGCAAAACCCTTAGAAAAACAACATTGGGAAGATGAAGCTAAAACTTATTCTAGATATACTAGTTTGGTAATGAAACCTTTTTAACCTTTTATAATACTCACAAATCTCCCTCACATGCAAATTAGTTGTATGGACTTATACAAATGGGGTGAGAAAACAATATTTTCTTAATAGTTTTTTACATTATGTAGGCTAAAAAAGGTTTCAAGAGGTGAAATCAATTTTGGGAGGAATATCAAGACTTTTAATAACTCCCTATGTTAAATTTTATTCCAATTAGAAACTCCTAAATTTCCAAACTAGGTGTTTCAACTTAGCCAGTCATAACTGGCATAAATAGACAAGCTAGGGAGAAGTGTGGAAACTTCAAGTATATGGCCTTTTAAGGTGTCCTTAATGTTTATAATTCCATGAAGGGTCTTTAAAAATTTCATTCAATACATTTCTTATTTATTTTCATGAGGAAATTAATTCCAATTTTGAGGCCAAGTGTACAGGGTGCATGGAAGAGCTATTTTTTTGGACAATAGATGATGATTGCTCCTGTTTTAGGTGATTCTAGATTACCAAGCCTACCAAAAATGTATGGAGAGGAATTTTTTATGTACTAACACTTAATTATAATAATTTTTACCTTATCCTAATCAGTTATAATTAATTAAAATAGGGATAATCATGCAGGTAGTTTTTTTTTAGGTAGAATGAGGAGTTTCTTTGCCCACTTTTCATGAGGTTTTATGATTTGGATTGAAATTTGTACCTCTAAAACCTACATAGTTTGTCCCATACCATCTCCACATGTACAATTAAATCCTTATATCGTCTTTACAAGTTTCCTTGTGACCCTTGGACTTCTTTGTTCTCCTCTCTCTCTCTCCTCTCTCTCTCTCCTCCTCTCTCTCTCTCTCTCTCTCCTCTCTCTCTCTCTCTCTCTCTCCTCTCTCTCTCTCTCTTCCTCTCTCTCTCTCTCTCTCTCTCTCTCTCTATCTCTTGAGTTTTATAAGAACTAGCCATTTTGACCATTGTATGGAGACTCTACCTAAGTATGGTGAAGCCCTACTAAAATGTATACATTTTCATCAATAATACAACTGATTTTAACCTCTTCCATGACTTTTTTTATTTTTTTCATTTGAAATATTTGATTTTTCATAAGTGAAGACTATGGATTCCTTAATATGTTTTGTCATTCTTTCATCCTATTTACAGTTGGAAAGCTTCTTCTTGTAGGGCATGTGAATTATTTTAGTATATGTCAAGGATTTAGTTTATTATTTTCATTATTTCCCTCATAGGCCTCTTGTCTATTCCTCCTAACTTTGTACATTCATCCATAACCTCACAATGTAATATTGATGTGAGAAGATGAAGATTGGAGAAGTGTATGTTTATTTTGTCCTTTAATTTCAAGCGTAATATGAATATGGTTGGATTTCATCATGTTATTTATTGTATCATCTCCCTTGGGTTAGTTTTATTTTAGTTATCCTTCTCCTTTTTCACCTCCAATATATAGTTATAGTTGTGATCTAAAGTGGTACATCAAGGGAGCTATCCCTATCTAGATATTCACCTCATCCTTAGGTTACCCACAAGCCTAGAGGTGTTTCCATTGTACCACTTGGATGAGGATATATTTTACAACT
>JARHVA010010554.1:127500-152500 GCA_037957365.1 Torreya grandis | reverse complement strand
TTTCCATGGTGTTTCCTTCGAATTGAAATGGACCTTTTCCAACTGTAGGATTTTACTTTGGGTCATGGGATTCAAGATAGTTTGAATATGAGTCTAATCTATTGCTATCATCACCCCTTCCATAGTAAGATGGCTACAACAAATAAATTTACATCAAGAGGTTTCCTTCTTTATTTTGAAATTTATACATTCTTAAGATAATTATCTCGTCCCAAAGCAATGGTAGTAGTGAAAAGTCAAATCTTCATAGTCAAGAGTCTAAATCCACAACAGATCTTTAAATTTCAAGTCCATTTTTTGTAGGGAAATTCTTAGAAGTATATATGTTGACTTGTATTGTTGAAAAGGTACTGTAGGAGAACATATTAGTAGTTGTGTAACTTTGCAAGAACTCACCTAGGGTATTTCCTATCACATCATAACAGTGGTTAGACCATAATTGAAGAGGAAGATGAACTCAAATGGTTCTGACATTGAATGGTTATGTGAGGAAGTTGAATTATGAAAACCATGGTTTCATAACTAAGGGATGGTGATCCAAATCTGACTACTAGTTTTGAATCTATTGCTTACAATCTAAGTAATTAAATTATACTAAACATTTATATTTTTTCACAATGATAAATTCACACTTTACCTTACATAATAAGTTGCCAGTGCTCAAATATTTAGGCATGACATATTCAGAGTTTCGACCAGATATTGAAAAAATTATAAATTATGCTTCTAGATGAGAAACATTCTTCAATTTGTAGCACTATTTCATTCTTTTCCTTTCCTAATTCAAAGACTCATTGAATCATGACAGGGCTATGTGGGATTGATTTAAATTTGGTAAATTTTTTTTGATGAGGCGGCCAACTTATCAAAGGACCGACTCTATTCTCTATATTATCTTCTTCTGAAATAGGGTATTAACGTGTTTCACCTCGTCACCTTGTTGTCTTCCCATGATCTCTCCCATTTCCCAAATCCTTGTGCTTTTGTTCTCTTGTGTGCATTCACACTTGCACTATCCTCCACATTATTGAAATCGTTGGATGTTTTCCTACCTAGGATCTGTACGTCAATCTGCCCACAGATGTGGGATACGTCGACCTCATCCCTTCCTGTAAAAGATATGCCAGGAGCATCTACTAGGTTTCAATATATATAATAAAATTTTATATAAACTATATAAATATATTGACTATAATACAATTTAATTTAAATTTAGGCATTGATATTATTAAAAAAATAATACAATAAATACAATGTTATTTAATTTGAATTTTAAATTAAATAAAATTATGTTATTAATGTATTATTTTAATAATATAATAAAATTAATTAAAAATTAAATATAATATATCATACAAATATATAAAACAAATTACACAAATCAAACTATTATATTATTTTATTTTATTTTATTTTAAAGTAAAATAATTAAATTTATCAATCTATTGAAATAATATTAAATTTAATATTATAATATTAATATTTTGTTCTAAATTTACTAATTAGTATATTAAACTTTTTAAACTTAAAGCATCTAATTAAAATAAAAAATAATTAAAAATAAAGTAAGAAATGTCTTGATATTGGTAAGTGGTTCTTTTTTGACTATTTTTTATAGGGGGAACCTTTGAAGATCCATGAGGAGCAATGCCACTTGAAGAGTTACAAAGTAAGAAATGTCATGTAAAATTAAAAAAACTATATTAAAAACATAAAATAAAAAGTAATGTAAAAATTTGTGAATTGCTATGGATATCAATGGTGAAGAAATCAATGGGAAGTTGGAAAGAAACATTTGTGAATTGAATATAATCGATAACCTATAGGCCTTGCATATTCAAATACTATCTGAGACATGAGCACAACGTTCTCATTTCATGTGATTTTTCTTTTCGAAAAAAAATAAAAATAAAAATAAATAAAGGTGAAAATTGAATATGTTAAAGGTTAGAAAGTCAACAACATTTCTTGTGTATTGGCCCATTTATTTTTAGTTTTAATCTTGAATAATGGTTAATCCAATTTAGATAAATGATAAACTATCAAATTGAATACAATTAGCCATAGCGTGTAGTTTACAGAGAATAAAAAACAAAGAAAATTATAAATAAAAAAGAAAAGAAAATGTGTTTAGGGTTTATTTTATAATAATAGTTGATTTATTGGCAGACGGGCCCATCAAAATAATATATAGGTTAGGAGACATTGATGGTCTCTGAAAAAGGTCTTCAAGTATGGGAGATGTCTTTATACCCATATATCATATCAGAGACATATTCAATACATGGTAAGCATCCCAGGGTGTTGGGTATGTCTCCCTTAAATACTATTTTAAAAACTTTCCATTAATATTCATATTTTTAACTTGTTTTATTGAACCATTCCTAGTGTTCAGTTACTTTAGAGTGGGTTATTTATGTATGTGGTTGTGTATAGTTTGGAACAAGTTGTTGTGTATAGCACTGACTATGTATTTTTCTACACTGCTTCTATCAATAAGAAACTTCAACATTATAGAAAATTTATAGTTTCTATTGCTGTATCTATAATCCTAAATTATCTGTTAGATAGTCAAATCATTATTTTTAAAATACCTTAATAAAAATATTAACGATTAAATTATCAGACTAAAAAAATGTAAGCTCAATCTCTCCATTTTTAGGTAATTATCTAATGAAATGACACGTGGTTTATATATGATGGTTTATTCCATGTAAAATAGGATTCTCTAACAAGACAATGGAATACATGTTATTAAAAAATAATTTTTAGGCTACTTATTGCTCCTCATACAAATCTGTTGGGATTATTCTGATCCATATATCTTGACATGTTGATGAATTTGGTACTATATACTAAGATTTAACTGCAAAAAGTAAAATAATGGATTTTTATTTGAATCCCATGAAATGGCTCATAACCTGATATGAAACATGTATATATATTTTCTCTTTCTATCATCAATATTACAGACCTAAGCATTATCTATAGATCCAATCAACTAAAAATCATTTTTTGTTGCATACAAAACACCATATCCTCCTATGCCATTTCCATACATCAAGATTTTGTTTTCTACTCATCAATGTGTCTCTTTCAAAGTATTCATGAGTCTATACATTATGTTCCTTGCATACCTGATATCTCATCTAGTTGTATCCAAATATATCAAGCTTCCTACCAAGCTCTTGTACCATGTGTGTTTCACATTGTGGATTCAATCTTCTTTGTGCAACTTCAATCTTGTTTCCACTGATGTTGATTTCTTTGGTGTCCAGGATTCTAAATCTCCTCAAATTCTCCTTTGCATACATAGCTTATGACATAAAAAATCAATATTGCATTTGTTTGGCCTCAATGTCATGAGAGTACTTTAATAAACTTAAATCAATCATCTCAAACTCCCTCTTAATGGAATATTTATACTCTTATATTAAATAATTTGCATTTGCATTTAAGATTATATCATTCACCTATAAAACAACAATTAAAATACCTTCATTGATTTTTTAATGTACATTCTATGTTTGATGCCACTTTTTCTAAAGTCATTTCTCAATTGCTATGAATATATGTAGTTCTACCAAGCCTTAGGTGATGTCTTGGGCCCATTCAATTATTTATTCTACCAATACACATTATTTTCATGCCCTATAATCTCTTAACCAGGTGGTTATCCAAAATACACTTTTTATTTTAACACACCATTCAAGAATCCTGGTTTGATATCTATTTGATGCACCTTCCAATTGTGTTGAGAAATAATTTTTATGATTGTTATCACCATTTATAGCTTTTCTATGAAAGCAAGAGTCTCATTATAGTCCCACCAAAGAAATTTCTTGTACCTTTAACAACTAGCCTTGCCTTATGTCTCTCAATCTAAGCTTTTGGAGTGGTTATGGTATTTTAAAACTACTTGACTCCTATGACCTCTTTTCCTATTGGAAGGTCTACTATATCCCATGTTCAATTTTTCTTTATTGAATGCATTTATTCATTCATTACTTCTTACCATATTTTGTCCTTAATTGTATCCTCGAAATAGATTCTATCAACTACTAAAAATAAGACAAATTTCATTGTTTCATTATCATTTTATTCATACCTTTTATACTCATAGATTTATAGCAAACTATTTGTTTTGCATAAGTATTGCTTGAGTTGGAGGATTATGAATTCGTTTACGGGGATACTCCTTGAGCTCTTCATTGGTTTTTTATACAATATGAACTAATCCTCTATAAAATACCACTCCAACTAGATGTATTAATGGTTGTAACACTTTTTATTTTGATTTTAATTATGGATATACCAACCATTTTTGTGGTTGGTCCTACTCTTATTTTTCATCAGAAGATGCATCCTCAATTAATTGAACATTTATGATGATTGTTATATCCTTATATTAACATGATTATACAACATATATGATTTTTATTGCTCACTATGTCCAAGGAAAATGCATTTCTCTCCTTCTCAATGAAATTTGTTCTTATTTTCTTGAGCACATGTACATATTCCACACATCCAAAAACACTTAGGTGTTCCACACATGTTTTAATTTTTATCCATACTATTGAGGAATACTATCATGAAAAATCATAGTAGGACATCTATTTTATAGAAATAATCTTCTATAACCACTTCATCCCAACACTCAATAATCCGTTGGTGTTGAACATGCTTCTTGTCATATATTGGATGGTTCAATTTTTCCTTTTAGCCGCACAATGTTTTTACAGTATATACCTTGTTATAAGTTGATTGTTAATCCCATTATCATTTAAAAATTTCATAAATGGATTTACAACATATTCTCTCTATGTATCAGTTACCAAAATGTTTATGTAATTACCACTATGCTTTCAAACATAGCATTGAATTTATTGTAGATATAAAATGCCTTTGATTTTTGATTCAAAAAGTATACCAATATCCTTATGTTTAATTCATATAGGAATGTAATGAAATAAGTATTCTTTGATAAATATTTGGTCTTCATCATACACCATAGGTCTAAATAAAGTATCTCATGAAGAGCACATAATCTACAAGATTTACCTATGGGAAATGCATTTCTATGTTTATTACCAAAAATTATGCACTCAAAAACATTATTTGGTTTTTATATTAAAGTAAAGCCTCTTACCATTTACCTTTTGTAAATAAGTTTTAACACAACAAAACTCAATTGACCATACTTGACGTGCCAAAAAGTAGATTGATCTATTACATCTATTTTAAATGTTGCTAATAACTCACCTTCCATTATCAAAGAAAATATGTTATTTTGTTTCATTTTGTCTACTAAAATATTTTTATTGCTTCCACTTTTATAATAAACTATGCACTACCCATCTTCAGATCTTACCTTATATCCCCTTTAAACTAGCTGACCATTGTTGATTAGGTTGTGCTTCAATCCTGACATAAAATAAAGATCTTGAATTTGACTTTATTAGCTTGGTTGGTGTGAATATAAATGTTGTCTTTACCCATAGCAAGGACCTTTCCATTGTTTCACATATTCACTTTAGACTTGATTGATTCATATATGTTGGTAAAAATATATTTGTTCCCAATGATGTGGTT
This sequence comes from Torreya grandis, assembly GCA_037957365.1. Taxonomy (NCBI): domain Eukaryota; kingdom Viridiplantae; phylum Streptophyta; class Pinopsida; order Cupressales; family Taxaceae; genus Torreya; species Torreya grandis. The sequence continues at coordinate 146,905 of JARHVA010010554.1, read as the reverse complement.
ATCAAAACCACTATGTAGATACCATATTTATCTACTACTTTACTCATCTATATTTTAAGTTATAAATAAGCTTACGCCTTTTTCATAGTTATCACTTTATACCTAATTTTTCTTAGATAAATTTTATTTTTTCTCATTCATATCATTCTCTTTAATTCTAAATTTACTTGCATTGTTTCTATAGAGTTTGCAGTAATAACATTGAACATTAGATGTTTCATACATTTGTGTAAAATCATCTCTTGAAGTGTTGATGCTCCTTCCTCTCCATCTTCTATGTGATTCTTTATGATTGCGTATACATCTTTCTTATTTGTTTCAAAATCTTCATCTTCCTCTATTGTTTGTTTTTGTCCCTCTACCTCTCACATTCACATTTATTTTGAAGACATGTTAATGTGAAAAACCATCTAAACTATTCAACCTTTGTTGATGGGTTTGTAAGGAACCCATAAATGTATTAAACGTCATTTTTAAAAGTCCTTAGACTCTTATATTCAAACCATAATATGATTAAACCTAATTTAGAGGCTACTTAATACCTTTTATATGATTCTATGGTATTCAATTGCATCTTTATTTATCTTCATTTTATATAATATGCTCATTGTTATAACAAATAAATAATTTGTGGATTATAATTTCTTTGTTAGCATTATCTCAAATTCCATTCCCAATAGTTGTATAATAATCATATTCACCTTTTCACTAATTTGGTATGCATTTTTCAAAATGTCCCATGCTTACTTTGAGTGAGTAGTTATTGCTATGATTGAAAACATTAAATCAATCAATGGCATTTGAATATAGGTTAAATCCCTAACATAATTATTTATATTCTCCTTCAATAGGTTCCTTTATGTTTAAGTGAAAGCATTAAATACTGATAGGTTTACTACCTCATTATATCTATCTTCAACAAGCTCCTACAACTTTTGAGAACAAAATATAATATTTTTTTTAACACACCAAAAATCGTTATTATTTCTTCCAAACATAGATAGATGTTTCCACGAGCTACTAGTATTTGAATCCATCCTCTAATAGGCACCAAATACCTCTACTCTCATACTTGTTATTGGAAATAAATCCAAAAAGAGGTTGCTTTGATACTGAACAAGGGTAGGCAGAATTTTATCATATATATTAAAATATATTCAATAAGAAATCACACATTAATCTATCTTCAACAAGCTCCTACAACTTTCGAGAACAAAATATAATATTTTTTTTAATACAACAAAAATCATTATTATTTCTTCCAAACATAGATAGATGTTTCCTTGAGCTACTACTATTTGAATACATCCTCTAATAGGCACTAAATACCTCTAGTCTCATACTTGTTATTGGAAATAAATCCAAAAAGGGGTAGCTTTGATACTAAACAAGGGTAGGCAGAATTTTATCTTATTTATAAAATTATATTCAATAAGAAATTACACATTAAACAACAACAACAAAAACAACAACAACAACAACAACAACAACAATGACAACAATAATAATAAATTTTTTATAGATATTATTACTTTTATTCTTATATTTTGTCTTATGTTGCATTTCTTATAAATTATTTTTTCACCTCTTTTTGAAGGGATACTTATAATTTTTTATTTTTTATGTTATAAATTTATACTTGCATTCCATATTCCTTGCTCTTACTCTTGATTATTATTTTTAATTATATAAACCAATTATTATCTTCCATAAATATTATTAATATTATCTTATATTATAAATAAAAATAAATTTAATTAAATATGTAATGCTTCCACAATCCATAAAATCAAATAAAATATCTTTGAGATAACTTATTTCTATTTTTTTTTCCAAGAGTAAAATGGAAACACAATTATCTCATGGATATTTTGATTGAAGAAATTTAATGTAAAAAATAATAATGACTTGTTATAAATCTATATTAATATATTAAAAATTGTATGGAGTAGTTACACGCATTAAAATTTAAAAATAATTTTTTAAAATTTATTAAGATGGAATGAATATTTAAATTGAATAAATTATATTACTGATAATAAATAATAAATATGTCACATAATAAAACATGAATAAGTAAAATATGAGCTTAAACGGCAAGGTGTTTGTGTTAAAAATAAATCACGTTTAAAAGACACGTGCCTTGAATTGCTACCTAGATAATATATGGGACTACACAATTTAATAGATTTTTTTTTTTTTTAATGAAAAAAATTGAGTGGGCTGAAACAAAAATTACTCTTTTTTCTTTTCAAAATATCCTTACAAAATTAAAATACAAATATAATGTTTAAAAAAGCTCCACCTCACATAACATCCTTTTCAGTACTTGATTGTGTGAGTTTTTATATTTCGTACTCGATCAAACCTAATTTGGAGGCTACTTAATAACTTTTATGACTCTATGGTATTCAATTGCATCTCCATTTGCCTTGATTTTATTTCATATGCTCATTGTTATAGTAAATAAATAATTAGTTGATTATAATACATTCATTAGTAATTTTTCAAAATCTATTCCCAATAGTTGTATAATAACCAGCTTCATCTTATCTGTAATTTGTTATGCACTTTTCAAAATATGCTATGCTTGCTTCGAATGAGTAGTAGTTACTATTCTTGGAAAAATTGAATCAGTTAATGCAATTTGAATATAGCTTAAAGTCATAGTATACTTATTTATGTTCTCCTTCAATAATTTCCTAAGTGTTTGATTGAAAGCGTTGAATGGTGATAGCTCTACTACCTCATTATATCCATCTTCAACAAGCTCATGCAACTTTTGAGAATAAAATATAATTTTTTTTAATACAACAAAAAAATCATTATTATTTCAACCTATCATAGATAGATGTTTCCACGAGCTACTACTATTGGAATCCATCCTCTAATAGTCCCTAAATACCTCTACTTTGATGCTTCTTATTAGAAATAAATCCTAAAAAGGGTAGCTTTGGTACTAAAAAGGGTTGGCAGAATTTTATCTTAAATACAACAATATATTCAATAAGAAATTACACATTAAATATATTTATATTGATTAAGAAAAAAACACGAATGATTACAATTTGATTAAAAAAATTCTTTTTCAGATATTATTGTTTTTACTCTTATGTTTGGTCCTATGTTGCATTCCTTATTTTTGAATGTATTTTTTAATTTTAGAAACCAAATTTTATCTTTTACAGATATTAGTAATATTTTTTTATCTTATAAATAAAAATAAAATCAATAAAAAAAATAATAATAACTTATAAACTTATGTTACTATGTTAAAAATTCTGTAGAGTAATTGTACACAATAAAATTAAAATTAAAATATTTAACAAATATATATTTAAAGTTTATTACGATGGAATAATTATTTAAATTCAAAAAATTATATTACCGACAATAAATAATAAATATGTCACATAATAAAGCATGAATAAATAAAATATAACCTTAAACGGCAACCTTATTAAGGAGGTGTTTGTGTTAAAAATAAGTCATGCTTTAAAGGCATGTGCCTTGAATTGCTACCAGGATTATATATATATATATATATATATATATATATATAATTTTTTACTAAAAAATTGAGTCGCCTGAAAACAAAAATTACATTTCTTTCCGCTTCGCATAACATCCTTTTCAGTACTTGATTATGTGAGTTTTTATAATTCGTAGATGAGTGAGTTCTTCAAAATTAAAAAAATACAAAACACTTTATCTACCAAAATGGATAAACACGCACATGTTGATCTTAGAATAATCAAATTCATTTTACTTTCCAGTATTATTTATTACAATAAACATTGAGGACAGCTATAAAATGCATGATAATAATGGTAAGATAAAATACATTAAAGAAGAGCAAAAACCAGTTATACTCAGTAAAGCAGCTACATACGATGAGTTTAGATAGACTCAATTGCTTGAACAGATAGCTATGATGAATAGTTCTAAGGGTGAAATAAATTCCTCATATTCTATTGAGTATATACAAGTCTAATTTTTTTAATTAATAAGATTATATGATTTAAATATTAATATGTTTTTAATAAAACATTTATATTTTGGAGAAAAACATAATGATTGCTCAACTTCAATGTATTATTAATTTTTAAAATTTTATAAAATACTAATTTTTAGATTAGATTATATTTAAGGATGGGAAATAAATTGAGTTATTCATATTTACATTGTATTTTAAATTTGACATTTATTTGATTGTTACTAGATAATTGTAATTTTAAATTTCATATATTTTTTATTTTTATTTATTAAATCATTATATTTGAAGTATATAATGGAATTAAGAATATGTTATTTTTATTTTAAAATCATTTTTCAAATCCAACACTTAATATAAATAAATTTATAATATAAATTACTAAAATTATTTGACAAGAAATATATAATTAATTAATATCAAAAATAAAAATACAATATAATTTTTTTTAAATTGATATCTTTGAATACATTTAAAATAAATTTAATTAAAATATTTATCAATTCCATTTAAGAATTTGTCATTGTTAATGCTCTTTATAATAATAACATTATTATATGGCAGTATGCATGCATTCTACCTTTCAATTTAATTGGTTCTCATAAACGCTATAACATTGTTTTGAAACTTCGTTATAATATAATTATAAAATCCATTAAAATATATGTCAATTTCATCTGGGAATTTGTCAATGCTCGTTCTCTTTATAATGATAACATTGTTTACTAATATTAGGCAAAATCCATGCATTCTAACTCTTAATTTCTTTTGTCCTCATGGACCACGTAACCTTGTTGTGTAAATTCATGACAATATGATTATATGATATTTTGAATGTTGATTTTTTAAAAAGAAGTCGTTAATTCGACTCAGTATACTTTATTTATAATTTTTATAGTTATAATTTCCTGAGAACGGATGTCTACAATAAAAAATACCTCTCCCTATATAGAGAGATGGTATATCTTTGTAATTTATGAGGTATATCCTTTACAATTATCGAAGTATATTATCATTTCTTTATATATATATATAACTGGAGGAGAGATGGGTAATAAAGATTAAAGATCAATTAATTAATTTTATATTAAAAAATATTGAATATATTGTTTGTTGAAGGCCTCTTAAGTTTGTGTTTTTCTATTTCCATTATTTTTAAACATCAATACATATTTAAAAATGAATCGTGAAACATAGACATATTACATATATTGTTAAGTAAAAATCTTGTACAAATTAATTAAAAAGTTGAAAATTATCTCACAACTTAAATAAGGGTTGTGTAGCGATTAATCATTACTTTTTTATTAAATAATATATTTAATTTAATTTTTATGTTGTTTAAATAACAGTAATAACAAGAAATAGGTAAAATCAACTTTTCTAACAATCACTGTGACAATATACTAGCATCAAAACAGGTTTAGGAGTTGAAACTAGAGCAAAATGTTGATATAAATGATTAAAAAAATATTAAATTGAAATGTTAAATTAAAAATATTGACTATTAAATATACTTTTAATAGAGTCTAGTACAAGATGTGAGTGATGATAGAATTGGTTATTAGTTTTAAAGATGATGCATAGCTCACAAGGAATCATAAAATCAAGAAAACATATATTATGCTATATAATGAAAATTATTTCATCAAATCCAAATAGAAAATAATTTAACCTTTTAAATTGTTCTTCTAGTCGTTCCACAATAGGAACTTCGAAACATGGAATTGATACTATTTGTTAACAAAAATAAAATTACAAAATATGAAAAGCAGTTTCTTTTGTTGACAAATATAGAATAATACAATTACAAAGTGATGAAAAAATTAATAACAAAAAAAATTATAGTATAAGTTCAAGATACGAGTCCTTTAGTATTAAAATATATAGATAACCAATATTAATAATTGAAAATGTACTGAAGTTTAGACAAGATGCACAAAAACCTTTCACATTTTGTTAAGAAATAAAGCATAGTACATCTATGAGATGTAAGTTCACCATAGGTAGTAATGTTAGAATCTATTCATCTTATCCATGTAGGCAAAGGCAAGTGTTTATCACTATGAGTCTTACATATAAGTCCTCCATAGGCAAAAGGAGTGTTCATTTACATAGTGAGAGACAATGAGTAGAAATTAGTTAGTACTATGTAGCTTCAATGTTGAAAAATAAAGAAAAAGTTTAGAGAAAAATTATATACCTTATTTTTTTTTCATCAAGAGTAAATTATATTTGCAATAAAAATTCTCTTGGAAATTAGATACTTAAAACCTTGTTTGTGAGATGTTTGTTTGTATGTAAGAAAGATTGTTTTAAATAACATATCTAAAAGACTTCATTATATATTAGTAAATTTCAAAGTTTTTATATCACAAATCAAGTGATGCTAATATGTATATGGATTTTCTTGACTGCACGAAGGGAAATTGAAGGTTATGGCATGGGTAGGATGTGATGATTGAATTATGGAACTGTAATTGTTTCAAGTGAGATGGAACAACATTGAATATATATTAATAAATTTTTATTGAACCTTCAACCTAGAAAAGATCACATTGAAAGTGTTATAATTTAATATATGTAATTTAACTACATGTTGAAAAGTAAAATGTAGATCAATAAATTTTAGGTGTTAGTCATATCATGTAAAATACCTTTGTTTTTATATGCAACAATGTAGATAATTATTTGATAGAATTTACATATTTCAATGGTGTCATGAATTTTGATTAAACAACTTTGAATGCACTTTTATGGCCAAGTTGTGTGAGAATTACTTTGAACAAGTATACTGGAAATTCTTTAGCCTATTTTTTTGTTGAATTGTAAGGAATAGAAGCTCAAAAGTTCCATATAGATAAAGTTACAAAGTCAAGAGAATAGTTTAAATTTTCTAATGTAATAATAGAAAGTAGAGAGTGTGAAGTATATGTAAGAGTAAAAGCATACCTTTACATTATTATGTTTAGTATTACCATATTTTATTTACAAAAGAGTAAAAGCATACCTTTACATTATTATGTTTAGTATTACATTGTAATTTTTTTAGCACATGTGACAATTGGGGTGATTATGGTAGTTGATAAGCATCAATTTTAGTTCTCAATTGGTGGATTAGGGAATTTGGTATGAGACTATATTATTCATATAAAAGTGTTATGATCTTCAATAGACTGGATTTATTGAGAAATAATATTATATAATAATCTTCAAAATCATAATTATTATTGGGAGAAATAAGAAAATGCAAAATATGTATCACTTTTCTAAGCTGAATTTTTTATTTGTGCAGTGGATAAGAATATCAAGCATGTTAAGAGTAAGTCACTTGGCATTTGACATATTTGAGATCTTCATGAATATATTGTTTGTTATGTTGTATTTGAATTAATATTTTATAGGTGACAAAGAAATCACCTTCAAAATCATCTCCTATTTTATAGTAATTATGATCATCGATCAATAGCAAATCCAATGAAGTTAGTGTGTTGTTGAAAACAAGAGTTGTGATGTCTATATAGCTATTAATTGAGATGGAGTTTGAAAAAAAGTTTGAAGTTTTTAGTGATTAATTTTTATCTTCTTTTTTTTTAAATTATCTTTAATGCTTTAAGATTTCATCTTCATGTTGATTATGATTGTCTAATAAAATTAGAATAAGAAAGAGAGAGAAATGATATTTAGGTTTATGAAAATATATGTTGATATGGAAAATATGATTAAACAATTTATGAAATGATTATATGACATGAATTGTATATTTATTTAAAATAATAATGTAGATGTGTGTTACATAATAAATAACAACCTGATTTAAAAATACATTATTTTTATATTTCAATATTTTACCATATGTGATCAATAATTGATGTGGATAATGTATCTTATCTTTCTATAAGAAACAAAATTTTATGTGTTGTCATGTATTGTTTGATTACTTTTGAATTTATAGGTTTGTTTATAATTTTCATATTGAAGTCGCCTAATATAATCATATTTTTTATTTTATGTACACTTGTGAATACGTCATTGATAATAGATATAATATCTTAGATTACTGAATTCAGTGTTGTATAGAAATTGATAATTATAGTTTAGTAAATACTAATTACAATAATATATTTCAATTATTTAATATTAATCCTCCTATATTGCATTGTTTCTTAATTATAAATGTATTTTTTATGTGAATCATGATTTCATGAACATGATGAATTTAAATGCAATGGCAATGTTCTAGTAAATTTCTTATCACAATGTTTTTAATGAATGTCTCTTACAAACAAAATATGTATGAACGCATAATTTCATGATCACTAATAACATATTTCATATGTGATTGTAAGGTTCTTGTATTCATTGATGAGAAGAGAATATGATTATTAGTATTTATATCATGGAATTTGTTTTTTTATTTCATTTTGCACTAGTTTTAAGGCATAAGATATATGTATTTATCTCTTCCCTGATGTTAAAATTTATCATTATTAAAGGAGATAACAAGTGCAATGACCCAATCAATTTTATACATGATAATTTCATATATATTAGCCCATTATATGTGATTCCATATTGGTCAATTGCAATTCCATCCATCATGAGCCCTTGAGATATGTGTATTATTCATGTACATGCATGTTGTATTGAAAATTATTCTCAAATTATTTGGGTATTATTCTTTCATGTGTTTTGTATAGTTTTAACATGTGAGATAGGTATCTAATCATGCGGAATGGAATTATGATATAAGTTAGATAATTTTTTGCATTAGTGACATCCAACATGTTGATCATTAAATTTGATCAATAGTACATCCATATCATTTGTAATTCTATGAGTTTTAAATGTCTCATTGAATCCGTTGACAATCCCATACTGAATTTCATATTTAACAACATAAAAATCAAATAACATCTCAGTTTTCAAGATGATAATAGGAATAAGTTTAGATGAGCGATGGCATGATTATTGTCTTTCACATATAGTTTTCTATCTATCAATAATGTGTGATGGTGATACTATTTTCTAGAATAATCAATAAAATTATAACATTATCTTTTTCAACATCATCATTTTTATAAAAGATATATGGGAACATTGGACTGTAAGGGGATAGTCATAACACATTTAGATTGATGTGTTTTCATCATCCATTTGAGATGCCATGGAAAATTGACTAGGAACTATTTTGAAGTTCTTGTTGCTTTTCCACATTATTACTTTTAATTCATATTTTTTAACATTTTTATGCCATTATTAATATGGAATAAGTTTATCATTTATTTTTGGATATTCTAAGATCAATAAATCATGTATATGTTATACTTGATAAAATTAATCACATAAATTCATTACCAAACTTGCAATGTAGGTTGTAGGAATATGCATTATATCTTAGATCTTTTTGTCTATTAAATATAAGAACCGTGATCCTATCATCAATATCTAATCTATGAACAAGGGTTGTAGCTAGTTGTAGTGTTTTGATAATGGGAAGAATTTTAGAAGTAAGTGGAATAGTTTCTAATTTGTTAAAAGGTAAGAAGAATGTGGAATGTAGTGTGACTCCTCTTACAATGTATGTTACTATTATGGTGTATACTAGTATTAGTATATTTGTCTTAAGTAGATCACTGTCAATGAACTTGTTATATAAATGGATCAGCATGTCATATATCAGTGTTATTGCGAAGTTATTGTTTATTTCCACACCTCCTTTTAAAAATAAGTAAATTTATGGTGATAGATTTATATTTTTTTTCATTTCTATAAATTTCCTAATAGTCATTCTTATAAAAAATAAATGGGTGTTTGCCTATTTTAAAAGCTTCATATCATATTGGTTTTTAACTAATCCTTACAAAAAATGTGAATTATATTTTACATCATATTTTTCTTGGGAAAATTCATTGTTTTGAGCATTCAAACTTATGGGTTGGGTTTGTTATTGTCAAAATAAACATTTTCAATGAATTCATTGATATTTCACACGTAGAGTTTACGAAATAAGTATATATGGATTCATTTTAAGGATTTATTTTTAATGCAAAGCATATGCAGAATTCTATGTTTTAAAACCATGCTTTATATTATTTTCATTTTCTATGAAATAAATATATAATAATAGTTTTTCTATAAAATAGTTTTTAATATAAAGATGATTATTATATTTGATGCATATTATAACATCATGGTTACGTTTTTCTTGCATGTTTTGGTCATTTTTTATTTATTTAGAGATAAATTCAATGAGACAAACTCGGACCAATGCTTGTGGCCGTTAAATATTGTAATCTATTATAGATTTACATATAACATCTTTTGATCCATCAGGTTTATGGGACAAAAGTGTGAAAGGCTATAGAATGAATGTCCACTCATCTGATGGACTTATGTTTATGAATACACACTTTATATCCTAGTTATTCAATGGAAATGATAAAACTGCATGAATAGATTATTGAGCGGAGATTTATTCTGTATTAAGTAATGTGTTTCTGAGGTTATGTATCATTTGAATACCATCTATATTTTCAAGTTATTTTTTATCGATTTGATCAAACATGTTTGTCATTGATGTATCAGGTTTTGTCATAGAGGAAATATAGTAAGATGATATAAGATTAGCATTAAGAACAAACTGTGCATCTATATTTACATTCCATGACTATAACATTTTATTCCTAAATTTATTTTTTCATGCATGTGATGGTTTCCATTTCAATAAAATGATTGTATGCTTGATTACGTTTTATATCACTTCCATGCATTGATTTTCATATATTTTTAATTGCACTAAAAATATGTCAAATGTTGTTTAATGTTTATTACATCTATTTTGTTAATTACCATAGATATATGCTTAATTTTATATGACAAATTTATTTTACTTTAAACATGGTTGAAGACAAATTATTCTTGGTATTAGTGTGACATAAAAATTGTATTCATAGTGTGTTTTGTAGCTTTTATTACATCTTCTAGTGTGACAATGTTTGTATAATTTAGATATATTTGAATCAAGTATACATGTATCATAAGCTATGTAGTTATAAACAAAGCTTGTAATTTCAGATTTTTTTATCTTTTAAATAAATTGGTGAAAATTCTCTCCACTTCATAAAAGTGTGTGTTGACTTCCTTGATAATGGAATTATTTGACTAGGAAATGATCTTGTAATCACCCAAAAAAAGATTCATCTTTTTATATCATTGTCAGCATTGCCTTTATTCTATGTATATTATCATGTACATATAACAAGATCTTATAAAGTTAAGTAAACATAATCATATATATTAAATATGTTGATTTTGTTTGTTTAATATTAGTTTAGATGGGTATTATACATTTTAGATTATGTGTTTGTCAGTGGTTTCTAGTAATATTTAGTACTTAAGATTGTAATAAAAAGTGTTGGTTGTCCTAGGTGGTGAATCATTACAAAAGTGTTTTTTCTTTTTATAAATAATCTAGAAATATTCATATTTTTTTAAATTGATATATCAAATATCCAATTTAAATAGTTTTTATATATTTAATTTATACTTGACATTTTTTATAGAGACATTCTTCCTTTTAATTACCATTTTTTGATTATCACTCACATAGTTTCCATCACCTGGTTAATTATAATTTTCATTACCTCAAAAAAATACTTGTGATATGATATGCAAATTCACAATCAGTGTGCTACAATTCTGATTGATTAATTTTAGCATTTGAAAATCTAGTTGTTATGAATTTATTTCACAACTCACCATAAAAAGGGTTTGGATGTTCATTTCCCTTGCATACTTATGTTTTTAAATTCCTAGTGGTTGTTGACATTTTGCTAGTGTAACTTAGATAATTTTATCTTGCAAATCATGAATGCATGTTAGCTATGTGAATGCATGTTACATGGTCTAAGTGGGAACATTATCTTCATCATTTGTTGTTTTTATACTTGATAAAGTCTTTTTTACGTAATGTTTCATGATTTCATTCGTATCTAATAATTGTTCCCAATCTCTTGCAATTTTGATATTTTGTAATCGCTATAATTTTATCTTACACAACTATTTTAAGGAAACCATGGTTATGTTTGGATGAACCTTTAATTTATTGTATGCATTTTTATATTATAAAATTCTCTTCAGTTCAATAGTCAATGTTTATTTTTTATCTCTTAAGTGTTTCAATTTCTTTTGTATTATGTTCCTTTCAAATGGAACTTTAATGATTACCCTAGTTAATCTAATATGTGTTTTTTGTATCCTAGTTTCATTATATATGTAATGAAACAAGATGCTCTTCAATATCTATTATTATTTCAAGATATGTCAAATTGATGTTCAACTATATGTGTGCAAGACATGAAAATCTTGGAACAATCCTATTTTTCAACAAAGTATTGCATTTAGTGCATATTTTTCTATCATTATTTAATCTATCTTTTTCAATTTCACAGATGTTTATTTTTCAAATTGATTTAAATGTGTAATATTATAGTTAAATTTTAATTAGATGTACATTTAACATGGATGTTTTGATGTTTTTTCTATATGTCTTTTATGAATCTATTTCTTGTGCTATTTTTTGTTCCGTGCAATCCATTTCAATCCATGAAAATATATTACTAATGTCTTACTCAAAGAATTACTTGTGTTCCCTTGAATGTCATGTATAAATTATCTTTTTTTATTTTTTTCAATATTTGGTTTACTTTTTTCCAAAATTTAGAGAAGGTGTCATACCTATGTTGTTCAATGTTATCTATTTTATATTACAATTAGCAACAACTACTAAATTATGATGATTTATGGTCAATCACTCATAGTGAACATGGTTTATATATTTTTTGAAGAAGATTATGCTATAATGATGTTCGAGATACAAGGATATTTTTTATCTAATCTCTCTACATGTATTAACAACTGACCAAACATGAATATATAAATTTAGAACTATGTATATCCACTCCAAGAAAAACTCACCTCCTTCAATTTTGTTATAATTATAAGGATTTCAAATGTTTACAATATACATATGACAACATTAAATTTTACTCATAATTTGTACTAAGTGGTGTCCTAATTTTGTTCCTATGTTGAAAAATGCTTTTGAATTTTTACATAATATTACATTACAAACTGACTATGCAAGATAGTGATGGAGACATTGTATGTCAAATTCTAAATCTATCAATTAGAGAATTTAATCGAACAAGATATCAAAATAATCATAATTGGATATAACAAGCCTGTATAAGTTATTGATTTATAGTTTAGGTGAAAAGGTTATCCTATATGGATCTAGATATTTGCACATATAAGACTATTCTATATGTGTTGGTAACATAGTTTATTTAATATTTTATTTTTAGTATAGTGACTCATAATAGCCATAAATAGTATTTCTATCATATCAAAATGTTGAGTGTGTAATTTTTTGACATTCTTTATTGAATTGAATGTAGTTGTTTATCCTTGTAGAGGACCATATGCATATTTATATGTTGAGCCATCTACCTAGAAAATATATATAGAAAATGTCCCCACATAAATTGGCTTCATCACCATGGTAAGCATGGGATGTATATAATGAAATTATATTTAATATTTTTTGGTGTTGTGTATTCGATGTAATATGTATAGTTCACAAGGATATAATTCTAGCTCATATGATTTGATTATAATTAGATCACCAGTACGCAATAGATTTAAGAAATGGTTGATGATGTTGTTTCTTATTTTTAAGGTTGTATATTTAAAATGTAATATAACATGAAATGTATCAAAAAATCAATCACCAATACTCTAATTAAATACTACACCATAAAAAACATGGTGCTCAACCAAATCATGCTTAATGTTATTGTGTCATGTCTTTTTTCAAAATCATATCTCTCTACAATTATTACTTTATTTTATGTTTAATTATTTTTCCTCTTATGTTTTAAAATATTTAAATCAAATAATTTTATGAACAAAAACTTTAGATATATGAAAATGTACATACCTTTAGTTTATTGATGTAGTGTGTCGGTTCTAAGAATAATTAGCTATTGCAACCTATAGAGATGACAATATAGTACTTTTTTATAATGTCATGTATCCAATAAAAAATAATTTTTTTTTATATTTTTCAATATTGACAGGTTTTATGGATATTGAAGAAAAAATAGTTATATATTTTTTGTATAATTGATAATAGATATCATGTGATTGACATATATATTGTTAGTCTCTATACTAATTAATATGCTAATTAATAAGGTAGATGAAATTATATATGTAATCGATTAAACATGATAATAATAACTAGATTATAATTTTTTAAAATAATTTTTGAAACATGGATAAGATATATTTAAAAGTATTGGACAATTATTACATGGCAGGGATGTATGCAATGTTAAAGAAATATTTGTATTGCTTGATTCATTTGAGATATAGTTAATTTAATGGAATTTCACTCAATAATTTGTATAATTGAAAGGATCATTAAATTATTTTTTCTAAAATATAATATATGATAGTATAAAAATTTTATTTTATTTTATATGAAAAAATAAATTAAATACAACAAATTTTCTCCTTTACATGAGTATCCACCTGATTCATTCAAGGTATAAATCACGAGTGTCACAATTTGGCCATGGGATCTTCATGCATAATAGTCTCTTCACAGACTTAATGTTGTTTTAACAACCTCTTGGAGGTGGTTTTAAATACAACCCTTATGAAATTTTAATGTTAAATCCTTGTGAACACTAATATATTATGGTATGAATATATTTTTTATTTGTTTAAAGCATGACTTGAATGTATTTTAATTTTTATGATCAGAATGAATAATGCAATTCCTAATCAGGGAGATTTTAGAATCTTAGTTAATTCCAAATGATTCTAAAAACTAAGTGTAACATGATGATCGGATTGTAATCTCCGAAATCATCATTTGAGATTAGAAAGTTTGTGCAAAGAATGTTTTAATCCTTGGAGGTTTCATTTAAATTTTTGACATCAATTCTATGATGTTCAATGTGGTTGGTACAAGATGTTGTAGCAACCCATGAATGGTAATTTTAGAATAAAGTAGCCAAGTATTATGGGTTACTATATCCTGCTATCATTCTGTGATGAATGCTATGAGGCTATGTACAAGAATAACCTATTTGTTGGGGCACACTATTTTCAATTATGGGATTATGTTAGAATCTAGTTGGATTTGATATAGTTACATGGTTGTCATAAAAAGTGCAGATTATAGTGGTAGCCTTTTATTGCAATAAAGAACTAGTTAGCCAACAATTGTTATTATCACACTGTTGATTTTGAATTTAACTATCTAAGATAAAAAAAATTATTAATGTCTATATCTTTAAATGAGATATCAGTTTTAATCCCTTCTTTGAAAATATTAAAAACCTTCTTGATGAATAAGAGTTAAGGTAACGTTGATTACCATGACCAAAGAATTTTGCTTTTCCCTGAGTGGCTTGAAGGTACACAACATAGGTGGCTAAAGAATTAGTAAATTTAGAATAGTTGTGGTTAAAAATAGAATCTTATCGATGTATTCTACTAAGACAAGAGTAGTTTTGAGGGTGTAGGCCTAATGAAAAGTGGTAAATAATTTTTGATTGAAATCAAATAGCCATATGTGTCATAAAAAGGGGCATCAATTATGCTTCCAAATATGGATGCACATGAAAATTAATACTAAAAAATGATATATCTCCCTATATGTTGATTATAGTATCATGAGATGACATGTGAACTGATAAGACATTCCTATGGTGAGACGTGACTATCCCTATGATAGTATTTAGAATATTAGCATCTAAAGTTGACTATTTGCATCTTTGAGGTGTGTTATATCCTCATGTCATATTGACATATAAGTTGACATTAATTTCCTTGGGTTCTGTTGGTAAAATATGTAAGTATGCAACTATCATAACACTATTTTGATTATGCAAATAGGTAAAATATTTTACCAAGTTGTTTTTTCATTATTGTAACATAGCCACTAGTGTTTTTGTGTTGAAAATATTTTGTAAAATTTATGACCAAATCTATTTCGTGCAGCATAACCCCTAGTTGTATAAATAGTCACTAGGATGGCTCCTCACTAAGAGGGGGACATTGTTATTAAGCTTCCATATAGTGCATTGTAATTTTTATAGACACATTAGTTTATATAGTTTAACATGCCTTTGATTAACATGTATATCATTGTTACAATGGATTATTCTCAAATAGATGTTATGATTCTAAATATCATGTTTAACTAGTTATAAATGGTTCATTATTATAGTTTATGTTTATGCTTAGTTCATTGATGATATATGTCGTATTCTATTAATATCAATTTTATTATTACATTTTATTTATTGCTTGATAAGATATTGTTGATGTTTTGATTTGTAATTGTAGGAATAGATCATGTGAGCTACGATCAGTGGTAGACTTTAATAGCTGGGACAAAATGGGTAGAAGTTATGAGCAGTCAAATTGATACTAAAAGGTAAAGTGAAATGTGACATGAAATTAATCCATTAGTTATCTAAGTTCTATAGCTTGTTTTGGCTCATCTTTATTTAATCACTTTTGTTTTGTGAAGATTTTGATCTTATCATCCTTATGTGTATGTGTGTCCGCTAATCTTTTTTTTTGTGAAGATTTTGATCTTATCATCCTTATGTGTATGTGTGTCCAGTATTCTTTTTTTCTTTATGGCTTAATTAATTATGAGGCCATTATTGGTTTCATTTAGGTGGTATTTTTTTTCAAATTCCCTTTCTTTTGTATGTATGTTATTCAGAGTTTCGATATTGTGGTCAAGTCTTAGCTCATGTAGCATATTTTATTGAAACCTTTTTGTTTTGGGCCATATTATTATTATTATTATTATTATTATTATTATTATTATTATTATTATTATTATTATTATTATTATTATTATTATTATTATTATTATTATTATTATTATTATTATTAGGTGGATTTTATTTAAACCATATCATGCATGTTTTGTCTTTTGTCTTGGGCCAAATTTTTGATAAATAGTTTTGATCTATCCATGCCACCTTAAGCCTACATGGGTCATGACTTGACCCTACACATCATGATAAATGTTTTGTGGAGGATTCTATTTAGCATAAGAGAATAATTTTATTTTATCATGTTGTGAATTGAATTACACTACATGCTAAATTTTGAGAATGGTATTTATTGTCATTTATTATGTGGGTTGTGGATTTTGTCTCAAAATGCCTTCCATTAATACCTTTTTATGCATGATTTGAGTAAAATTACTTAGTACACAAGAGAAAATCTAGGTAAAAATGTTTTCATTTTCAATTTTTATTACTTTTTTGAATTTTTTGTTGTCTACCAATGCCCCTATGATTATTAGGCATTATTTGAAGAGAAGCAAGCAGCTTCGAACCCCTACCTAGGAAAAACCCTAGGCTAAAAGATGGGGAGAAGTAAAAGGAATAATTCTCTTTGGTAGTTAGTTGAAAGTGAAAGACAAGCCACAACATCTCATGGGATACATCATATGGGCAAGGAAAAAGGACATAAGTAAAATATACCAACCCCATATTGGCCTATAAAATTCCTTCAAGTAGGTGGCACTTTGGATTTTATTTTTATGCTTGAAGATTAGTTTTTATTTCTAACTTATGATGGCTATTGATTAAAAAAATGAACTCTTAATGGACCTAAATCGATATAGTTGATTGGGCTTCAATGGATAAGTTTGGATATATTTTTTGAATGGAATTACTATTAAATTTTACCATGGTTTAACTTTTTCAATGTGTGTCTAATATTTTCCTTTAATTTTGTGAGATGGGGGTAGAATTAAAACAACTGGTCAATTTTATCAATTAGCCAAAATGGGTCATAGACATGAGGCTCGGCTTTATCTCACCCTGCAACACTCTAAGTGATAGGTTCTTATTTAAATGGAAAACTAATGAGTTGTATTTTATATTATTGGAATGTTTGGATAGAAGTTAAATGGAAATATAAACCATTATAGGCTCACTATGAAGTCATGAGACATTACAGAGAACTCCTAATGTATTAAATTTAACACACACCCATTATGTGGGATATGCCTATCTCCTTTCACTTTGGCCTATAACCGTAGAAGGTTTACTTCAAATTAAATATATTTTCCTTTTTATCTAAGTATGATGACCTAATTATTCTATTTATTATTTCTATTTGAAAATAGAATCTCCATTTGAATTAGTTAAATTGTTGTTATTACTTAAGCCTTAGTTTGGTAGAAGTAAAATTATCATTTAATGAACTTAAAACATAATTATTTTCTGATAGTAAGCATTCTTCTCTTTTAATGAATATATTCTATTTTTGACTGAACCCTATTTGACTATTTTGACGCTATATAGGGCAAGTTGAATTGTATACCTTGATGATCAAAATTAAATTGACTACATTTTATTTTTCATGGCCATATGGCTATATGTGGTTAAAATTGATGAAAGGGTCTAATACTTACTTTTGAAAATGTTTAGTTTTGTATGCCTTTATGCTTATCTAGGGAGTTATTATTGACTATACCCTTAGTATATGGTTGAGGATTTGTTTCAATGAAACATTATGTACTATATTTAAAATCTTATTTGATTTTATGGTCCATAAAAATTAATTTAGTCGTATATATAAGCAAGGAATGTTATATTAAACTCCACCTTTTGACATATTTGTTGATACAATTTATAGATCTATTGGTTGAGTGGTTTTCTTTCATAAAAAAATGTCCCATTGTTGGAAGTTCATTGGCTAGGATAAATGCCTCTGATGACTCATTTCATTTATTATGAGGCAATGAATAATTAGTTTTCATTTAACATGAAATCATTACCCATGAATTTTGATAAGTTAACCAATGTGTTACCCAACTTAGCTTGCTCCATACAAATCCAAGCCCCTCAAGGAATGGGACTATTTGTGGATTTTGATTGTTGATTCTATTATGTTTGGGACTCTACAGCTACTTCCTTTTACGGTTAGATGTTTATGTGGTTTCTTATGACTATTAATGGGTACTCTTTAATTGGTTGACTGTGTATGTAAGTCAAGAATGAAATGCTATATTGTTAAAACATTTATATTTAAGGGTGATTATCTATGTGAGTATTTGTTAATATTTTATACCAATTGATTACATTTGCTTATCTTTATGGTAGCTTTTTTGATTATTTGATTGACGTTGAATTGGACCATGGCTTGGGTCACATTAATGCTCATGTATACCAACTAACACTTGGATAACTGACTCCACCATTTAGCTAATGGTTGGGGTGGTTAGGGCCACCCATGGATGGGATCATCATAATGGAATTTTTGGTTGACCTTCTTAGGACTTATCACTTTGCCTCC
>JARHVA010010554.1:110000-122500 GCA_037957365.1 Torreya grandis | reverse complement strand
TATTGAGATGAAACTAAGCTTGATCTTATTAAGAGAATTAGACCTTTTCAATTTTCAAGATAAATCTTGTGATTATATAAATATAAAATGCTATAATATATTAAGTATGTATATATGTTTTCATTCCATGATGCTAATTATGATTATCCTCGATAGTTTTTACATCCACAAGGATGTTTAATTTATCTTGGGCTATGTTTTGGAATCCATGAGGATGAATATTATGATAATGGATATATTTTACATCCATGAGGATATCTATTGTGAATTTTAATTGAATTTAATGATTGTGGTAAATTTTAATTCCCATAGTGAAGATATGATACCCACCTTAATACCTGACTAATTTCACTCTTTCCTAGAGTAATGTTGCATCAAAGCAAGCAACACTATTAAACCTTTGACTTGTTGGAGCACGATAATTGAGATAATGGTGATATTACTTGTTATAAATGAGAAATAATGCCTTGAATTTTGTATAGTTAAGCCATCTGATGATGCCTAGGTATAATATTTTGGGAGGTCCAAGGGTACAACTCAGGCCTGGAGGGCCTAGTGGGGTGAATGTGACTAACTTGTTTGGACAAGTTACACAGTTTTGGGGATATATTATTTTTATTTGATATCATAATCCATATAATCCATGATGCATGAACATTGTTGATAAATTTATTAAACTCATAGAATTAGATTTATGGGTTTTGTTGAAAAATAACCTTCCTTGAGAGAAAGTGATAATAAACATGAGATCCATAGGAGTGATCATGTTGTACTATATGATGGATATTCGATATCACTAGAATGGAATATAAAAATTGGGTGGTCTAATGAAAATCATGGATTCTTGTGCTTAATGATCATATGTTATTAATTGTTATGATGTGAAAATACCTTCATATAAATTATCATAACACCTGAGTCTTGTATGCATGTCTTATTTCATGTGTTTCTTTCTTTACTTGTAAATTTTGAAATGCCATATAAATATTTTTATTTTGTTAATCTTATTAATACTTGTAATCTTGTAACTCTTTGTACCCTATAAATGTAATCAACTATGTGGATTTTCACATTTGATCCATGTCTCAACATTTTTGTATGATCACTTTGTATACATGATTGTATGTTGTTAGTTGTGGAACATGTAGTTGATGGTAAAATAATTTTGTAAGAAATCTTCCATTTTTTGAATTCATCCATGTGAACCTTACTTTACTCTATGATTTTAAAATTGTTTAATTAATAATTTGAGTACATGTCATGAAATAAGAGTGACTATGTTTTGTTAACATGTTAGTTTATGGCAACATGATCATATATTGCTTATGTGATGTGACTTTTCCCTCTTGAAACCAACCTCTATCATTGAAATATGCCAAGTATAGGGTTATATTGTGTAGTGTAATCCTACATCACTACTCTAGAAATGAGTATTGGTGCAACTATGAGGTTAAGGGTAGAGAAGTAGTAAATCCATGATGATTTAGACTAGGTACAAGATAGGAAGTGGAGTCTCTTATAGGCTCAAAACCCACTTTTTAGTTTTACACAAGTAGCCACCTAATTTATTTAGAGTGTGATCCATGAGTGCCACAAGTTGGTCATGGGATATTAGTGCATAATGGTCACTAAATAGATTTAATGTTACTTTAACCTCCTCTTGGAAGTTGTAAAAATAACCATTGTAAAATTTTATTTTTATATCTTTGTGAAACACTAATTGGTCCTACTATTTGCACATTTATGTAAAATAAGCAAGGTGGTGCTTCTTGCAATCATGCATGTGTTGCCCTGTAAGTGCAACCATGCTATGGATGAGGTATTATTTTTATTTATACCTAATAGATATATTATGGGATGAATATATTTTTGATTTGTTTAAAGTATGACTTGAATGTATGCACATTTTTAATCTTGAAAGGAGAAAATTTAAGGCCTGATTAGGAAGATCTTATAATCTTAATTACTTCAAAATGCTGCCAAGAAGTAAGTGTAGAATGGTGATGGAATTGTAATCCCTAGATTCATCTTGTGAGCTCACAAATTTTTTGGAGAGCATAATGTAATCCTTATGGGTTGCATGTGAATGCCAAGGATGGATTATTCAATTCTCAATGTTGTTTGTGTGGGATGCTACGCTAACCCATGAATAGTAACCAATTATTATGGTTTAATATATTTTGTTTTTATTCTATGAGGAATGATATGAGGTTATGTGCAATAATAACCTATGTCATGGGACACATTATTTTTAGATTCTAATATTGTGTTGGAATCCATTTGGATTTGAATTAGTGTCACTATTGTCATAAAAACTGCATATTTTAGTGGTAACCTCTTGCTAAAATAAACAATGAGTTAGTCAAGAGTTGTTATTATCAGACCATTGGTTCTAAATTTAACTATCTAAGATAAAAATATATATTAATTTCTCTATATTTATATGAACTATTAGCTATAATACCTACTTTTAAAATGTTGAAAACTCACTTGATGAACAAGCATTAAGGTGATGTTGATCACCATGACCAAATTTTTTTTATTTTGCCCAAATAAATTGAAGGTACACCACATATGTGGTTGAAAAATTAGTAAATTTAAAATAGATTTGTTAAAAAAAGCATATTACTGATCAATTATGCTAAGTTAAGAGTATTTTTGAGGCTGTAGGCCTATTACAAAGCATAAAATTATTTTTGATTGAAAGAAAATGGTCTTGTGTGTCATAAAAAGGAGGGAAAATTATGCTTATAAATTTGAATGCATGCAAAATTTAGTTCTAGAAAAGTATACAGCTCCTTTTATGTTCACTATTGTGTCACAAGATGATGTGTGAATTGATAAGATATTGCTATGATGGGATGGACTATTCTTATGATAATATTTGGATATTAGCATGAAAGGCTTAAAATTTCCATCTTGGAGGTGTTTTATATCCTCATGTCATACTTAGACATAAGTTGAATATAATTTCCTTGTGTTCTATTGATGAAATGTATAAGTATGAGGCTAGCATAACACTTTATTTTTTAAGCAAATAGGTAAAATATTTTACTAGTTGATTCTATTTACTAAAACATTGTCATTGGTGTTTCTATGTTGATAAATATTATGATCAAATATATTTTGGGCAGCATAAACCCTAGTTGTTTAAATATTCATCGGGACATCTCCTCACTAAGAGGGGGAGGATTTTATGGCCCTACCATATGGAGCATTATACTTATTAAAGACACATTGGTTCAACTAGTTTAACATGCCTCTGATTCATAATTAGAACATTGTTACAATAGATTATTTCGATGTAGATGTTATGATTCTAATTATCAAGTTTGATTAGTTATGATTTTTTCATTAGTAAATTTTATGTTTATTTTTAGTTCGTTGATGACATATGTTATATATTTCTCATATTGATTTTATTATTACTTTTTTTTTATCAGGTGCTATTGATGTTCCAATTAGTGGTTACAAGAGTAGGTCAAGTGAGCTAAGCTTGGTGGTGGACTTCGATAGTTGGGATAATAATGGGTAGGATTTATGAGAATTCATATTAATACCGATAGGTAAATAGTAATGTGACATGAAGTTAATCCATTTGTCATCTAAAACCTCTAACATGTTTTAGTTTTTCTTTATTTTATCACTTTCATTTTGTGTGGATTTTGGTCTTATCATCATTGTGTGTATGTGCATCCACTATTATTATTTTCCTTGTGTGGGCTAATTTATTACGAGGCCATTATTGATCTTATCTTGATGGAATTTTGTGCTCGAATTACTTTTCTTGTGTATGTATTTTGTTTTTAGTCTCCATATTATGATCAGGGGCTTAATTACCATAACATATTTTGTTTAAGCCTTTTGGTTTAGGCCATATTATTATTATTATTATTATTATTATTATTATTATTATTATTGTTATTATTATTATTATTATTATTATTATTATTATTATTATTATTATTATTATTATTATTATTATTATTATTATTATTATTATTATTATTATTATGTGGATTTTATTTAACCCATAGCATGCATGTTAAGTATTTTATCTTGGGCCACACTTTTCATAAATGGATTTGATTTATCCTTGGTGCCTTAATCCTACATGGGCCATGAATTGACCCCTAGACATCATGATAGACATTTTGTGGAGGAGTTAATTCAGGATAAGAGAATAATATTATTTAATCATGTTGTCAAATAACTTTCACTCCATGTCAAAATATGAAGAAGGTATTTATTGCCATTTTTAATGTGGGTTGTGTCTTTTATCTCAAAACTCATTTCATTAGTACCTTTATATGCATGGTTTGGGTCAACTTGCTTGACACACAAAAAAATATGGGTCAAATTTTTTCCTTGTCATTTTTTATTATTTAATTTGATGGGTTGTTATCTCCCAATGCCCCTATGATTATTATGCATTCTTTTAAGAGAAATGAGAAGATTCAAACACTGGCCTGGGACAAACCTTAGGCCATATAATGGGGAGAATTAAAAATAATAATGATCTTTGAGAGTCAGCTAGATGTGAATTAAAATCCATGACATCTCATGGGGGATGGTAGATAGGTAAGGATGAAGGGGACAAGTAAAATAATTGACCCCATATTGGCCTATAATATTCCTATAATTAGGTGGCACTTTGGATTTAATTTTTATGCTTGAAGGTTATTGTTTCTTTCTAATTTATGATGGATATTGATAAAAATAAATAACTCTCTTAATGCACCTAAATTGATATAGTCAATTAGTCTTAAGTAGATATGTCTCAAGATATTTTTGGAATGGCATTACTATTAAATTTTACCCTCATTTGATTTTGTCAATGTGTGTCCAATATTTTCCTTTCATTATTTTGGATGGGTGTAGAGTTAAACTAGTTGGTCAATTTTATCAATAGGCTAAAATGAGCCATTAAAAATGAAGCTTGGCCTCATCTCACCTTGAAACACCTTATGTGATAGGTTCTTGTTTAAATGGAAAACCATTGGGTTCTATTTCAGATCATTGAAATGTTTAGACAAAAGTTAAATGGAGAGATAAACCATCATGAGTTCACTATGAAGTCATGAAACTTCATAACAAATCTCTAATGTATTAAATTTAACACACACATATTAAGTCGGTTGCACCTATCTCATTTCAATCAGTTTATTGTAATTTTTCTATTATTATAACCCTATAGATTTGGCTGACATTGGAAATTTTATTTGGAATGAATTATACCTTCCTTTTTATCTAAGTACGGTGCCCTGAGTATTCTACTAATTATTTATATTTTAAAAATGAATTCCCCTTTGAATTGATTAAATGGTTGTGATTACTTAAGGATAATTTGGATAGAAATAAAATTATAATGTCATAAAATTAAAACAAAATTATTTTCTACTAATAAACATTTTTTCTCTTTTCATGAATATTTTTGATTGAACTCTATTTGACCATTTTGACCTTGTATGTAGCAAGGTGAATTATATACCTTCATGATCAAGCCTAATTGGACTTCATTTTATTGATCATGGTTTTATGGTTGTAGGTGTTTAAAATTCATGAATGGGTCTAATACTTACTTTTGATAATGTTTAGTTTTGTATCCTTTTGTGCTTACCTAGGGAGTTATTGTTGACCATACCCTTAGAAGATGGTTGGGGTTTTATTTGGACGAAATATTATATCCTATAATTAATTACAAATGGATTTAATGGCCCAATAATATTAAATTGGTTGCATGTAGAAGCCGTTAATGTTGGTTTAAACTCCACCTTTTGACTTATTTTTTGAATTTTTTTATATCTCTATTCATTAAGCAGTTTTATTTCATGAAGTAACCTCCCATTTTTGGAATTTCATTTTCCATGTTGAATATATTTGATGATTCATTTTATTTATTATGAGGAAATTATTAATGGGTTTTGATTTATCACTAATTCATTACCCATGATTTTTTACAAGCTATCCAATGGGATGCCCAACTTACCTTGCTTCATAGGAATGTGTAGTCATATAAAATGTGAAAATTGGTAACTTGAGCATGGATAATGACACCCAACCTCTCTTGTTTACTCTCATGACCCTCATAGGCATCTTCTCATTTATTTTTACTCATTTATAGCCTTCCATACTTGATCCCAACTAAGTTGGACCCTTATTTCCATGATAGATCCATCCCCCAGGTCTTGTCTACTAAGGATAATAGTGCCACACTAGGACTACAGTGTCAGTGCAACTCCTATCTATTTTTGGCACTCTTGTTTAAGTCCATTTCTAGCCCCAATGGTCAATTTTTTTTGGTTCCATATCCCTCTTTTTATCAACCTAATGCAAGTACATTCAACCCATGACCAATATATCCCTATAAAAACCCATTCAAATATCATTTGGAAAGGGTCGGTAATTATCACTAAGAAAACAAAAATAAAAGCAAGACCACTCAGGCAACCTTCCTTATTCTCTACATATAGCTAGCTAATTACATTCACAAAATTATTTAAATCCTTACACCAACACCTACCCACCTCAAGTACATCTAGCTTAACATTCTACATCTTCATACAAATAATTGCACAAAGCACATCAGGTGGAAAAATTGTGTATGGCTTGATCCCTCTTCAAATTATTGGCATGTAGGTGATGTGCCCACACAAGGGGTGTGAATCCACATTTATTGAATATAACACACACTAACCCCCTTCTTTCTTGAAATTGGTGAAATAACAATGCAACATAGGGTTTGAAGATAAAATTTTCTCTATAGGGAGCTCTACAAACTTTTAACTATCAAAACTTCATAGATAGGGTTACACAGTCATAGTGAACAAAACCCAAAAATCTTATATCTTTAGGACAATAGTTGTAGATATAGACTACAACATCGATGCCACTCCTATCTTATTTTTGTGCTCCTATCTAATTATAAAACAAAGTTCACATCTTATTTTGTGATAGTGTCCTACTCCTACACAGTGAATTTTAGCCTCTGTCTCAATCGAATCAATTAGTTTCAAACTAAGTCTTATTTTATTCCCCTTATTACTATTTTTATAAAAGTTAAAATTTCAATCAAATCTCTCAAATCAATAGCTTAATAATTACATATTTATTTATTAATTTTACTACTTAGACCCTTTTACTAAATTAGGAATAATACACCAATATTCCCAAAATTATTAAATTATTTGGTGAACCTGACATACTTCATTTGTGCATAAAAACCTTAGAAACCCTAAGATAAAATTTTCACTACTTTTTATATTTTTTTGTGAGTTTTTAATTACATAATAAAATCATAAATTAACATTAAATTTTAAAATTTCATAGTAATTTTAAAATAATTTTCTTTCAAACCCTACTTGTCCATACTAGGTCCCAATATTTTTCTAATAATTTTCTAATATTGTTTTGAATTTTTACAAGCATATTAAAATCATAAATTCACTCCAAAATTTTAAAATTCAATATTAATCCTCAAAAATATTTATTTTTCCAAACCCTACTTACATATACTGGGTCCCATTAAATCACAAATTTTCTAATAAGTTTTTGATTTTTTACTCACATATTTGACTTTGAAATTCACTTTCAATATCAAAATTTCATAATAATTTTCAAAACAATCATCTTTCAAACACTAGTTGCATACACTAGGTCTTATATATTTTGAGATATCACCTTACATTCTAAAATCAGATTTCAAAAATGGATCTCATTTATTTACAAATTTTTCTTACATTTCTTACAAAAAATAAGGATACCATCATTGGCCCTATCATGTACATGAATGATTAAGTATACCATAGGTTAGTGCAAAAAATCATTCGTTTCATTTCATGCTTAATTTTTTATAATAAGGGATGATATTAAAAAATTCATTGCTAAAAATGTACAAAGTTTCAATATTCCTTTTGAAAACTCTCTCTCACTCTATGGAAAAAATTTCAAATTTATCATGCTAAACATGTTAAGAATGTTATGATTCATGTCAATTTTTTCTATATATTCATTCAAAATTACATATTTTCTATATATTGCTTTATATCTCTCATATAGAAAAAAATTCATGTTTATCATACTAAACATGTTAGGAAGGTTATGATTCATGTCAAAATTTGATATACATTAGTGCACCATTCTATGCTCTTTATCAATTTCTTTATATCTCTCATTTGGAATGCCCTTAATAAATATATTATTATACAACTTATAACTCTAATTTCTTGCATTTTATTTAATATACATGATTTTTACCTAGATGTATCTACCTCCTTGGCTACTATTGTTTCAATGTCATATCTTATGTAGAGGAAATAAATTCCTTCTCCTCCTTTCCCCCAAGAGGGTGATATCAACTTTCACTCTATCTAGATCCATGATGTCACTTATAAAAAAGATGATGTAGCCTATACTATTATTCCTAATGCATACATTTAGCCTATAGCTTCTTCATATCCTCTTCAACACATGTGCTTACATGTTCAATCAAAATCAACTAGGGTTTACACTTGTGAGACTCTAAGGGATCAAATAACTAGTATGAGAAAGTTAATTTCATATTTACAAATGTAAAATTAGGTATTAAATTCAAAGATCACAACATTGAAAAATTATATTATAATATAAAAGCCTCAAAGACACCTTAGTATCAATCATGTATATGTACCTTCACCTAGTCAATTGGTTATAACCAATGTTACATATCAAAACAAGAAATCACATCAAATTAACTCTAAAACTAGTGATTCAAAAAACATTCAAAGATAAAATAAGAGTTTAAGTGAGGTACTAAGAGAAACTATTAAATATAACTAAATCAAAATACCTCCTCTACATTTAGTGAGAAGATCTAGATATTATGCATACCATAGAATGTATGGGCATCATATAAATTAATGTTTGGCATTGAATAAATATATATAATGGATAATCGCTAAAAAAATGGTTATAGGTCAAATTTATAAATAATACAAAAATGGTTACCAAAGCATAACTCTAAAAAACAAAAGGATCAAAAAGCAAAATTAGAGAAACAAATAGTACCACAAGCACATGTAAAGCATGAAAAATATGCAAATATACCTCTCCAAAATGAGGCTAAGCTTTCAAAGTAGTATGGGTTTGGTCAAAAATATCTACAATAGTTTGATTATCATGTTCAAGGGTTGGGAAAATAGGTCAATGCATCACCACTATGATAGTAGTGGATAATGTTTATCACCAAGGTTTGGGATTTATTGAACATCTTTAGGAAAATTATTCATAGACAAAATTTAATAAAGGAAAAAATCCAAATACAAAAAAATTCAACACTAGCATTCCATTGGTTCAAAATTAAAATGATAATCATGAGTGGAATGATACATGATATTATGATTTCAAAGATAGCAATAATGAATTTGAATATTTAGATTCATATTCACATCCATTCTCTCATGTTTCAAAATCACATATAATTCCTTTATTTGATAAAGGGCGCCATGATAGGGAGTCTCCCATGAGACTCATCGATTAATATCATTTATTCTCATTTTTTATTGTATATAATCTCCTTTATGCTTGATTATACATAGCACATAACATTTCAAATTTTAAAAACAATATAACATTTCAAAATACAAAAACAATACAACATATCAAAAATCTAAAACATTAAAATATTTAAAATCATAAAAACACATTTTGATTGTATGCATTATCCATGCTTTACATTTCTACTATCATGTTATACAAACATTTCTAATTCTATACTATTTTTTTAATATTTATATACATTACCATGCTTTACTTGATCTTCTTTAAATGTGTGTAGTCACATCCAACTATTTGATTACTTCACTCTACTCATTGAGGGGGCATCCTACTTCTACATTCAAGACACACATCGATATACATACCCATTTGAGGCATCTTTTACATGACTACACCATCTGGCTTTTGCTAATCCTCTACCACACACTCTAGTTATCA
This sequence comes from Torreya grandis, assembly GCA_037957365.1. Classification (NCBI taxonomy): domain Eukaryota; kingdom Viridiplantae; phylum Streptophyta; class Pinopsida; order Cupressales; family Taxaceae; genus Torreya; species Torreya grandis. The sequence goes on along the minus strand of JARHVA010010554.1, from coordinate 112,528 downwards.
TGTTTATATACATTATTTATTAGCTTACATAGATTACTCTATCGACACTCACTAGTATATAGTACTTGTGTATTTCCTAGCATATACCTAGTCTTGTACTAACATGTCTTGCATACTTTCCATCTTGATTTGATTAGTTATATGTGATTATATTTATAATTATTACATTATTTCTTTTCTTTCTTTGCATAGTTATAATATTTTAATTTCTTAGTACCTATTTTATCTCCTATATTGTACCTTAGAACATTTACCAATGTCCTTTGCCTATACTCTTCTAGAAGATTATCGATTTCATTCTAACCTTACTTGTTTAAATTACATGTATATGTGGCATTTGAACATTCCTTGTATTCTTGATTTATAGTTTGAGTGACATGTGCCCATGTCCCTTGTTTACTTTGCCCCTTGGACACCCTTGTATACTTCTTGCTTATTGCCTTGTGTGCTTGTGGCTTGTTTGCTTCTCATTGTTTACAATACCATGATACACATCATGCATTATTCTTGTTTTCTTGGATGCCATGATACACATCACGCTCCCTCCCTCTAAAAAAAAATAACAACTAACCAGACTTCCTTTTATAGTTCAATAATTTGCATATACTATTACATTGGTATATCTATTTAGGCATATCCCTGAAGATCTAACAATTTCTCATTACAATCCATGATATAAATTGAGATATAATATAAATTATCATTGATATATCATATATCTTTATAGCATAACACACTTGTAGGGATCTTTCTTATGAGGGCAATCATTACAGGGTTTCATTCCTACCCTCAAAAGAGGGGGCAACAACTAGGGGTTTTGTCATAGAGATCATAATTACTGACAGTAAAAAAAGTAGCATTTATAATAGTTAGAACAAATAAACATCAAACAAGTCAGAATAAACCAAGCAAATAGTGAAAATATTAGAATAGTTAATAGATTTGGCATAAGACAACAAAACCATTATTTTACTATAGTTCTAGTGTTACTACTATCAATTTTTTAGGCTCTTGTCTAAAGAGTAGAAAAACTAGACTTTCTAAAAGTAGGAAGAAAATTAGGTTGAGCTATGGTTTTGCATAGTGAGAATAATTTAAAATTAGTAGTTTTTAGTACACTTTTGCTTAAAGAATCTAGATATATAGGGAATTATGCATATATTCATGCCTCTCACTTCTATTTTTAGATACTATAGTGGGTATAACTTCTATATAAGAATCCATGTTTTAGACACCAATGATAAGATGCAATGTGTGTATCACATTTGTTATCATTTCTTTTCAAGTTCAGCATTACCTAGGCATTTTTAGTAGTTATATACCTTATTCCATATACATTTGGTTGACATCATTTTATAGTGGCTTTCATACAAGCTTAGTGTACCATTTTTGGAGTGTATTTCATACAATCATAATCTCCATCTTTCAGAGTGGACAAGAGTGGCCTAGTTTCTAGTATACATTTAGCTATCCACGCTAACATTATCATATAATAAATCATTCATGGGATTCAGTACCCATCTAATATGACACACATTTCATACTGACATCAGTTCATATATTCACTTCATGGGTCAATGATGGAGCCAAAGGACTAGCTAGCCTTTGTATTCTTGAGCCACCTATTCAAAGGGATTGGACACACAGTCCAAATATTGATTAGCACACACATGATGATATAGATTTACTTAGTGGGTTAGCATGGATCCAAAGGGTTATCCTTTGCATTCTTGAGTCAATTTTGGGGAATTAAACAATTAGCTATGTTCACGATATTACTCTTGGTATAACATCATTTAGCATTATCTAGCATCACTCAACATCACAACAAGTTTTGTATTGGTCCATGTACCTAATGAGGTGTATTCATTCCTTACTCTTCCTCTCTCTTATCTAGCCTTATACGTTCATATTTTAGATATATCATACCTAGCAAGAACTAATCTAATCTTTTTTTTTCTTGCAGATTTACACTTTATAGTGTGCTCTCTCGACGCACACCCAACATCACACAACTTCATGAGCTTCATTCTTATAGGTAAGTTCAGGTATGATTTCTATTTTTTTATTATCATACTATTTCACTTTTTTGCATCTCTAGATTAAAGGGGGGAAAATTTAGTCATATAAAACGCAAAAAATTGGTAACTTGAGCATTCTTAATGACATCATGTAGACCCCTCTTATTTTATTTCATGACCTTCATAGGTATCTTTTCAATAATTCTTAGTCATCTATAGCCTTCCAAACAAGATCCCAGCTGAGTTAGACCCCTCTTTCCATGATAGATCCATCCCCCTAGGTCCCATCTATTCAAGACAATAGTACCACAATAGGACTATAGCACGGGTGCCACTCTTATCTACTTTAGTTTCCAACTAAGTCTTGTTTTCTTCCTCTTATTACTATTTTGGAAAAAATTGAACTACAATCAAATATCACAAATTAGTAGCTTAATAATTACATATTTATTTACCAATTTTATTACTTAGAATCTTTAACTAAATTAGGAATGATACATGAATATT